>JAOEGT010039487.1:0-23242 GCA_025447795.1 Speoplatyrhinus poulsoni | reverse complement strand
AGAGAGAGAGAGAGAGAGAGAGAGAGAGAGAGAGGTCCTCTTCAATCCTCATACACACTTCCTTCCACCCCTTTCAGCTGAGTATTTATACATTTATTTTTAAAGATGACTGCTAAGACTAAATTATATGAATCTCAGACAACAGCTTTCCTATTGGAAGGGATCAGAATGTAGTCAAATATGAACTGTAATTGTAAACCAATAAGGCAAAAAAAAAAATTCTAATCTTGAATCAAATTAAAATAACTGTCTGCTTGTGTGTATTGTGTATGGTATGCAAGTAGATGTTGCAAATCAGTGGGTTAGACGAGGTCATAAAAGCAACACAGGTGACCATAGACAGGCGCACTTTGCGTGCATTGTTCAAAAGTAAGGCAGAGAAATTGTAGGCTGCGGTAAATGTCTACACTGAAAACGCGTATAAGCAAACCCTAACCATATAACACTACATGAAAACAACGTGGCCTACATTTGCCGTTGTTTGATACATTCGCAACCTTCTATATTAGCCGATACACTGTTTTTGTTTTTATTTTCAAATGAGTCGCAAATGTAGGCTACTACTGCCACAGATAGCCTATCGCGCATTTAAATGTCCATTAATTAACCCCCCATGTGAACAACTTAACTGACAGGCACCTACCGTCGGCGTCACTGACACGTAGCAGTTGTGATACATGTTTCTCCATGTATTTTCAACGTTAACTCTTTCAATCTCAAGTTTTAGTATTGCGCTCTGCGCTCTGAGTGTTGTGCTGTGGTGAATGTGCTTTCATACGTCCTCTTAACGATATTCTCGTCTTCCTTTATGGCAATAGCCTATATATTTGTATGCTATAGTAAATTACTATTATACATTAGACCTTCCGCTATTCAGCTTTGAAATGCTCCATCCCTCCTACATTAAGTATGCCTATCTTCCACATTCTTTGTAAAAACAGAAAAGCATCCTTACCACACATCGTTCTGGTTGCGTTGTTTCAGGATACCGTAACTACTTATAGTGCTTGACTAGTTATTAGTGTTGCGATGGTGTTCTCGTCGTGCTAAATCCAAAGCAAACTGTAACTGTTCCTAAGCATGCATTTTAAGACGGTTTCCTGATCAGGCAGCCCCACCCCGTCTTGTAAAACACCGCCCCATTTCTGACGCTTTCGCTAGACGGGGCTACTGTACACAGGACCGGTGACAAGGACAACTTCTCGCTAACATAATAATTTGTCAGCCAATTGTGACTAAGACATAGTCTGTCTTCCGAATTAAATGAACAAATTATCCATATTTTCTTTCAATTTGTACTTAGGATGTACATCTACATTTCGCATTTCCATGGTGTAACTACTGGATTATAAATAGGCCCAATAGGCCTATTGTAAATGAATAAATGCATATTTTCTAACACCATTTCTGCAGCTTTACATTCATGCTATTTTAGAATTGTTTCTAAAAACTATGCTTTTTAAAATGTATTTATAGCATTATGTAGGCCCATATGCTTAATTCATTAATTTATTGGCAATATACTAATGTTCAACACAGCCATATCACAAATATGGACACGATTTCAAAGCAGTAGGCTTCAATTAGGCTTCAACTGTGATGTAGCAATTCTCTGACCTTCACTGTTTGCACTAACTTCAGTTATGCAAAACAGTTGCCATAAATGTATTGTATAAACTATAGTTATATGGCACAAGGCTTGATTATCAGATAAAGAGGAGATAGAGAAGAGCTCATGAGCAAAGATGACTGAAGTGCAGTACATTAAGCTTGATGAACTATAATGTTAGGTTGTTGCACTATTGCAGAAGCCAGTACAGTATTCAGTCCTGTGTAAGTACTGTGTGACAACTTCAACAGGGCTTTGCCATACTTTGCCATACACCTTCAGTCCATATCAAATCAAATTAAAATAACAGGCGTAACCATTGGATTTGAATTGTTAGAGTAAGCATGAAACTGACTTTATATGTGAGCTTATGATTTATGTATACAGTACAATCTACCATGGGTTCGATGCACAGTATAAGCCTACATCATCAGTGATGAGAGATGGCAGAATGTTATAGGATTCATAATTGGATAATCCTGTGTTCACCTTGATTGCTATCCTCTCCTGAGATCAAAGCTTTGTTTAATAAGGGTGGTTAGTCTTGAAAATGCACCAATGCCCAGCAGATGAGGAAGGGCGGATGGTTTCAACATTTCAGCTCATAGTCACCACCGACTTGAAACCTTTATCCCAGAATCTACTTGCCGATTAAAAAACACAGTCAGAGTATGATTCTGTCCAACCGCATTCACCCACGCCAGTGATTTAACCTGAACTTTGCCCCTCGTTTATAGTTTGTGCCGATGATAATCCTAGAGTCTGTCTAAATAGTGCTTCATATTGGTCAATCCAGTGTGATAGCTATCAAGAGACGCCCATTATACTGACGGGCAAAGAACCACCAGGAACTTATTATTCTGGAGTCTGGTCATAAAACCAGATATTTCATAAATCTTTGCCAAACATGATATAGATAACATAGTTATTATGCACTAAGATAATATTTGTTTTGGCTATTCAATTTGAGACTATAAGCAGACTTTCCATAAAAATGAATCACCTCCTCATGCGTCTTAGTCTGCCAGCAGATCAGTTCATCATCCACCCTTTCAGTTACACATGTGGCTGTAGGACGTCGAGTCTCTCCAGCAGAGAACGGACTGTTTGGGCCCTTGACACTGGGAATTGCCCCTTTACTGCACATCTGCTTCATGTTAGAGCCTGGAGGTCTGTTCAGGACGGCCCATTTCTCTCTCGCTCAGTGGGAGATGGCAGCAATGCTGGTAAACATTAGGTAGCATTAAGTAGTAAGGACTGCTTTTAACTTGGGTTTAGAGCAAAAAACTAAGACAAAATTGATATATAGGCTGTTTAATACAGTATGTTCTACACTTTAGGTACAGGTGAAGTGGAGATGACAAAATGTTATGTACAGTATAGCTAGTCTACATTGTGTGTAGCAAATGTTATGTTTTGCAGATGCAGATTGGTATAGCATTGGATCTACAGTTCACAAACTAACTGTATATCCCACTGTTTTCGGTGGGGAAAACCACTTATTAGACATTTAACAAAGTGTGATAACCATGTGATTCATTAGCCAAACCGTCATGTAATAAGCACATGAAGGCTCAACTGATGTTTGCTTTGACAAAAAGCAGTTACACTATGGCTGTGAGTCAAAGTTACCCAGCCCTTCGATGCTGTTAGAGGAGTCTGCTGGCCTGGTCCCTTCTAGTACCTCTCAGAATGGTGGGGTCATTTCTGGGCCAGCTTACAGTGAATCAGACCCAGATGTGAGTCTCCCCCTCCAGCAGACGTCAAATGGAACCCCTCCAAACCCCTTGTTAAATTGTGTCACCAATTGTCCCCATGGCAATGCTCATTGTGCTAAAAAATCCCACATGCTTTTTGTAATGTGTCAGACTCCTTGCTATTGTTCTGAAGCGCATTGTTCTGCTAAGATAATGTTAATATATAATGTGTTTCTCTGGTAAGGCTTTGTGAATAATTATTAAAAAAAAACATAACTTACAAGATAAAAATGGTGTAAGTTTGAAAGTACTGGGTAATTTGTATCTTCATGTTTATGCCAAAACATTGTGACTGATGTATTACTCACTAAAGCAACTAATAAAACAAGATAAAGAACAAGTTTTTTATCTTAACAACACCTTCAGAAATCAGACAATCTGATTTCCTATTTCCTACTAGCATGACTATTTTCTCTCTTTCCGCAGAATAGTTTGATTTTGCATGTTATGGAATGGAACCTGGGCGGTGGTTGAGACTTGTTTTCTGTTACGCGGTTAACGTAAGGCACATCATTCCTATAAAGCATTGTCTGTGAACAATTTGCTTGTATCAAGGGTGGAGCTTGACATCACACATGTGTGTGTGAGCTACATGTATCTTGTGGAAAATGTGTCTGAATTTAGCAACACATAATGCGGAATGTCTTTTGAGATGCCTGCATTATGTCATGACTGCCAGGGAACTGCACCCTATGCTCGGTTGTACCACCCTTTTCCCCCACACTGCATAGCTCTTGCCCACATTTCCCCTATCTGTCATGTCAGGATGGATGTGTCTGGCGTGACTAGCTTGCGTAGTCTAAGGACCACAGTGCTAGCCAGGAGATACCGGCCGGTGGTTGTCTAAGATAATGTGTGGGATTGTATTACCCTATCTGAAAGCTTTTTACAAGTTACATTTCTTTCAACACCTGAATATCAGACATGGATGGTACATTGCTTCCACGTGGCATAATTTGGGTTCCCTTCAGCTGGAACTTTCTACACAGTAAATTGTGTGAGCACTTTTTTGGTTAATAGTAATCTCTGATCGGTGGAAAGGTATACTCTCGATCTAAAGGTGCTGCGATTAGATTATATCCCTGATAGTTCTACAGCATATGGAACTTCTAGAAGTTTCTTAGAGACATGTTTAAGGCAGCAGGCACACCTTGAACTGACAACCATATGAACAAAGGACTCTGACCTTTATAAAGCAGGTTGTTTGGGTATAAGGGCCTATAAAGTAAACAGTAAGAGCTTATACCGTCTGATAGCCATTATGTTTGTACTGAGACTTTTAACAAACCTATTTAATAATATCCAGCAATCGGGCTTGTTGATTCATAGCATCATTAGTTGTATAATGAAGGTAGGCTGTAAATATATCCTGATAAGGACACTAAATTAATAAGCGCCATCTGCACACAGAACTATAGAATATCACTTGTCAGACTGGTTAAAGCAGTTTTTCCAGATGTCATCCTTTTCATAGTCATTTTAAACCTTCTTATTTGTGGACTAACCACTACACAAGTACATGCATTCAATGTACAAGTTCTGTTGGCCTGGACCCTTTGTGGTAGGACCTATTGTGCAATGTATAATTGCTAATTGTTATTGCCCACTTGGCACCTATGTTATAATGGGTTGTTGTTTGTTTCCATGTGAAATGGATAAACTGTAACTGAGACTGTAATGTGATGATTAAGGGCTTCATAAATAAATGTGACCTGGCATCATATTTTAATATTGGTTACTTAAACGATTACTGAAAAAAAAAGCAATACTGGAAAAGTAAAAAACAACCAATGCTGTTGCACTGTGTTGCTGAGAAAAATTGTACATTAATATATATATATATGCCAAAAATAGTAAAAAAATTAAACTTGTCAAGCAAGGTCCTTTATGTACCTTGTATACAGTAAGGTCCGTAGACAGTGCTCCAAATAATTGACATTTGGCCACAAGATGGAAATAACCTTAACACCAGGCAACAGCACTTTTCAATTTGCTCTTATCTCTTATCTCTCAGTTTGACAAATTCCAATTCAGCCATTGAGCACTTTGGGTTTTATGTAAAACTAGTAATCTCTGTTAACTGTGCTCAATCTGTGACCAGGTCAATTAACCAACGTGTTTCAGGTGGACAGATGACTGTAACCAGGTTTCCAGTGAAATGTGTTAAATATATATGGTATTGCGTGTTGGTGCTCAAAAGTATCGTGGATGTTAAATTCCAATTCAAAGTGCTTCTGCCAAATAATGAGATTTTTTGCCACCTTGTGGTAAAATTTGATATTGCATGTAACTATCGTGTGAATAAAAAAAAAATACTCACTGCTCTACGCAGTGATTTCGATTTGCTAAAATACACCCGCGAAAAAAAAGGTCACTGCATTTTCAGTTTTACTATTGATACATTTTTTTAATTACATGTCTTTTTACATCGACATGTGTATAAGTTCTCTATTTATGTTATATTTTACATGTACAGTATATTTATACTATTGCATGTAGGCTACATGTGAATTTCAGTATATTACAATATTGTGGAAAAGTAATGTTGTGTTTGTTTTAAAGTTTATAATTACGGTTTACAGCTCATGAATTTCGGTAGGCTATAAATTATAATATTGTGATATAGTGAAATATTGTAGGCTATGCTGCGTTCAAATGGACCTCGTAGCTTTCATAAAAGTTCCACTTGACGACGTCGTGAATACCATAAAATAGAAGCGTTCATATGGACTCTTCTCGTGAACATGGTAAACACGACCCCATGTGAACGCAGCAATGGACTCAAGGTGTCACAGTAATCAGCTAATTCACTCAAAACACCTTCAAATGTTGCCTGAGCCACTGCACACTAAAATGTGTGCTTTGAACTGTTAACGAAGTAATACGACTAATCTGTAATGAGACACATCAATGCTGGTGTTAATATTGATAAAATTAGTTTTTATAAAAATCTGCATTTTATGGGCTGATAACTTAAGTCATATTCTAACTTTCTGAGATACTAAATTTTGTGTTTTCATGAGCTAGAAGCTGTAATAAGAGTAAAACAAACAAAGGCTTGAACTATTTAACTTTATTAATCCACAATATATACAAGTTTCACTTTGTCAATTGAATTATTGAAATTACATAACTTTTCTTGCGGAAAAAAGAGACCACTGCATATTTTTAAAAAATGTAATAGAATAAATATACTGTAAATGTAAAACATTATAGAACATTCTACATGTATATCATTAGCTTATATGTACAGCTTTAACATAAACGTCTTAACCACCATATCAGAATAAACCACCAGGAGATAAATGTTCCCCTATCAGATTTATTTACAGAGGATGAGAGTAGGAGACAAACTCCTTTGTGCAATTTATTAACTAAATGTATTCTAGGTTGTTTGTAAGTACGTACTTACATATGTACGTATACATATAGAAACATTTAATAAAACAATATTCAAAATTATAGCTTTACAATGGTGAAACTATTATGCAAACGAAAACATTAATTAACCATATAGCTACTATTAAGAAAAGTGTAATTTAAGGCAGAGCAACATGAAATACTGATATTACTAAAATGTAAGTCAAACATAAAATAAGGCTTTCAAATAATAAAAAATGAAAAGCAAAATAAAAAGCCAAAAGTCAGTTCAGCGTAGGCACAATAGCAATTATACCACACTGCTAAGTTCTTGGAAGAAGAAAAGAAAAACACTGCTCACTGAAGCATTTAAGAAATGCATGTTGAAACATCACATTTTAATCAGAGGTAAATGAAAACAACCACACATGACCAACTTCAAAAAAGGATCTATAATACAGAAACAACTGTCAATATTGTGCCATCACTTACAATGGAATGCAAACAAGGCAAAGCAAGAGCACCACAGATGAGTCAAAGTAAACAGAGAGAAAATGCAGTGCCCTATTGAATGACGACGGAGAAAATGTGGCCATTTGCAAGAGATAGCCCCCTGCATCAAGGGGCTGCAGGGGGCAAAGATGCGAGAGGCAGAGTGCATCCCGAGGGCAAAGGCCTATAAGGGAGCCACGACTCATTAGACTTCCGTCCTCTCCATCTCTCTGGGAGGGGATGGGAGAGCGTTGGGAAGCGGTGGGGACTGTGAGAAGGGGGGGAGGTCTGGCATTGAGTAGGGAGGTTGGGGGGTGAATTCGGGGCTAGGTTAGATCAGAAGCCCGATGGCGTCAGAACATTCATGTCCCGGGGTTTCAGTTTGTGTGGCCGCGGGGGCGCCCGCTTGGTTTCCGCGCCCGTGATCTCAATTTTTGGGGGCATGAAGTTGGCGGGATCCTCCACCTTGAGATTCACCTGGGTCTTTATGGCGTCCATGGTGGTCGACTTATGGAGGCCAAAGTAGGACTGCAGAGTGAAGCCTGCCACAGGAAAGGACAGAGGTGGTTGGCAGTAAAGTACCATGTGAACAGTCAAATGTGTTGGTCCACCAGAGAACGAAGACCAAATAAGTAGTCCATTGGCCAATAGCCGTTAAGTTATGAATTTACCACTCAAACCACTGTGGTGTCGGCAGAAATAACCTAAAGTGACAAATATGCCTACCCAATCTGATCAGTTAGGCTCATACTTCTCTGAACTATGCCACATCAAATTAGCAGCAACAACATGCACTAATATTCAGACTGAAATCAGTTTAAAAGCCTCAACAGAATCCAAATGCTTCATAAACACCTCAATTCAAATAGTCATAAACCAATTTACATTTCATTCGGATGCAGAGGGGTAGTATAAACCCGTTTACCTACCGGTTGCGTTCTTCTGCGTATGCCCCAAGTCTAAACTAATAGTCTACCGTTTTGTGAATGACAAGGTGTTATTTACATAGCCGTCTGGACAAAATAAAATACCCGACATGCCTGCAGCAGAGGCTAGCTGGTTTTAGCCTTCCTGCTAGCGGGACCTTTTACATTACCTATATAATGTGTACATGTTAAACATCTACTCTGATTTTCCAAATTGTGACAACACATGTAAATATCAGACAGTATTAGATGACATCCAATGTAAACAGGTAACCCGAATCTTCAATAGGAGTCTAATGAATTTTCAAAAGGACCAATAACGCAATGTAAACACAGCTTATGAGGCTACAGGTGGCTAGGGCTAGGGCTGGGCGGTATACTGTTTCATCCGGTATACTGGCTTTAATTACCTGTATGGTGTGAATCTTTCACATACCGCCATACCGTAGCGCAGCTGAAACCACATCTTTCATGCATATTGTATTTGTTCAACGCTAGTGTGCTACAGAATGCTGTAACAGCGTATTGACCCATTAACTGAGCGTACCAGGCGCCCTCGATTTTACAGCAGGGCATTCCAATAGAAACCTTACATTGAGAACTCACAAAGGCTCAGACACCGCCCCCCGTTGCGGTACACTGATGCGATTCAAGCAGACGGCGGCTCTGAAGCCGGTTGTAAGCAAGGTCCACATGTGAGCTTTGCTCCATTTACGAATGCATATCTGACTGGACAACTGAAAGCTTAAATTTGTAGCCAGATATAGTCAGATATCGTGCAACAGCTGAAAGTTTGTTTTGAGAACTTTTGGATTAGATATTCGAGAAACTTGCCACACCGTCGATAAAACTAAGGTTTTATCTTAGTCTAATAATATACACCGTGAATCCGGTAAGTCTTTAAAAATATGGTGATATCCATTTTTGCGCATACCGCCCAGCCCTGTAGAATATTTACCTGGGCTACTTTCAGAGCCTGGGTCAGTTGGAGACTTCTGTACAATTGGCCGGGTTCCAAAGAAGCTCCACCTGTCTCCACCGCTGCCCTCGTTTCCTCCCATGCTAAGGGTGGGGTTGGAACGGCTGTGCTCTGGTGCGGCTTGGGCAGGCACAGCACATAGGTTGGACCAGCTCCTGCACACCAACGATAATTAGCAGTTATACCAGAGTCCTTTTTTCATAGTCCATATTTCAGTAAGCGAGTTCAATACTTTTCCCCGTGTCATTTCACATTATTACACATCATTAAATCCACTATTACCAATGTTGTGGAGGCACATCATGAAATCACACCGTATCTGATAACATTAGCTATCAGTTGCGGTGCCAACATGCGCCCACACACACACACCTGCGAGTGAGTGATGGTGACTGGCGGGGACTGACGCTGGGGGTAACAGTAGGGGTGCCGCAAGGGGTGGATTGAGCTGATGTTGCAAGCCTGTCCTCCTTGAAGTCCCCACTTGGCATTCTCAACTTCTGTAATGGGAGGGAGGAGGGAGGGAGGGAGGGAGGGAGGGAGGGGGGTTAAAGGCAGGGTCAGCCATTCTTGCTAACGTCGAGCTCAAATCAAAACAGTTTCGCTCTGCGGCGGCACCACCTCGCACTTCGGAATGCATTGTGGGGAAAGGAGCAGTGCTGCGGCTGTGTTAACAATGGCTGTGCACAAGTGTCAGATGTTTTCCCACACGCACATAACGATAAAGTGTCATAACGATAAGAGAGCAAAAGGCAAGGCGATATTTGTTGAATATGATTTTTTTTTTACAGTGTATTTAGCTTGTAAATAGCCGACGATACCTTTAAGCAGTGAGCCACACTTGTGAGGGTTGTTTACGCACATTTCTAGTCATTATTTCTTCCTCTGCACCAACGGTCCTTCATCATCATAGTGCTTGCAGTCTTCTGCCCTGCATGTTTTAGATGTGTCCCTGCTCCAACACACCTGATTTACATTAATGGGTAATTATCAGACTTCTGGAAACGATTGATAATGGCCCATTGCATTTGAATCAGGCGTTGTTGCAGCAGAGAAACACAGTGAAAAAACATGCAGGGCAGGGGTCCCTAGTAGGGATACCTGCCCTTTGCGTATTAGCCGATGGTAACTACCGATCTGATCAAAGTGTTAAATTCCTCACCGTGACTGAGGAAAAGCCTGAGAAGGTGGATGTAAGAAACCATCAGGCTTGAACCCTGCTTTCCTAACTCTGTAAAACATAATGCAACATGGGCTATAAACGAATATAAGGAAATATTATGATGTTGTCATTGATGGTATGCATTAGTTTGAGTGGTTTGGTTTAAGTGAAGTTGCAAAGTAAATTACTCTCTAGTTTAGGACTTGGATGCATTTGAACAACCTGCTGCTGATAGTGTGGCCTGGGTAGGTTAGACATGGCTGAAGTCTGTTAGTTAGACCTACGCGTGTACATTCATTTAATTGGATTAGCCCCATAGATCGGTTACAACTGTCCAATTGTCACTGATACAGCTATTTAAGTCAGTATCGGACCGATTTACGATCTCAGTATAGCATTGGGGCCATCCCTAGTCCCTAGGACCAGGGTTGAGGACCACTGCTCTGCACATAAACACAGCAGAGACATGCTTTCAGTAAGATCAAATCATAGGTAGGCTACATTCTGTGATAAAAAATTAAATAAAAAAACTGACGTGTTTTTTTCTGTACATGCAGCCAAGTAAACCAGCACCAAGTGCGTCACAAATCTTTGGCCACTATTGTCCCTGTGCATATGGGAGGATTGTGATTTGGCTAGGTGGGACAGAGCAAATAAGAGAGCAGTGCTCTCCAAAAATCTATACAAAACACAAGGAACATAAGGCAAAGTGTCACTAATCTGCTTAGTAAACATTCTCACTAGGGCTGCAATGTCAGTGTGAAAACAATATACTGCATGATAATACTGCATAACAGATAATGTCAGATGTTTTTCCTATGGGACCCCAAGAGCCCAAATGGCAAATTAAACTAATATGAAGAGATGAAAGCCAGTAAACATACATTTTAGACCCTGCCTTCATAGTCCACTGACAATCTCTGGCATGGTATTTTCTGTGGTGTTAAACCTCCATGTATTGTAGTGATATTCTCATAAATGTAAATGACCTTCAAAACTCAAATCCATTTAGGCTATTGCAACTGCATTTATGTCAGTGTACAGTAGTGTACAATAAAAAGGTGGCTAGCCCATAGTACAGGTACACTATTATTTAGTTTCATTTTTATTTATTTTGTATAAACTTGTCTAGTTTTGGTCGTGCACCAAAAAGCTACTGTAAAACGAGACTGGGAACCAGTTGTCCATTTCCACTATTTTAAAAGTAGTGTCGTAATCAGGGAGGGGCAAGGGAATCAGTAACCGAACACACTGTCCACCACATATATCGTACATGCATTCTGGAACATCAGATCCTATCTGTTACTTTGAGGTTGTGAACATTCCGCATTTGTTTAAAACAAAACAGCAACGTCCTGAAGAGCTAAATCGCTAGAGTACGGGTAGTGTGTTTATCAAGGTATGATTAAACCACTGTTTACAGAAAAGCTAAGCAAATGTTCAATTAACTTGTATACCGGCCAGTAATATACAATATATAATATAGTAGTATATAAAATGAGTGGGCAGTGTCACCTGAATACTGCAGTGTAGTATATACTAAATTACCGTACATGATAACGTACATAACAAATAGAAAGTGCCTTATGCTAAGGCTATCCTGCTGACTTGCTAGCAACCAGGAAGGATGCGTGTACGGCAGTGCTAATGCTAGCTAGCGGTCTAGTCCAGATCGTACCGACAACAATATATGACCAAATAGTTAACATTTGGACCAACCTTTGAATTACGAGATTTCTTTGACTTTCCAGTCTTGTCCACTTCGTTATTCTACCCATGTTTAATGAATTCGGTAAATTAAAGGGCAAACTGGTTCAGACCGCATAAAATGTACAACACAAAGTACTTCGGCCTCTATTACTCCTGCTGTTAGAAGCTCAGCGATTGGTCCTTTTGGGCCAACAAGGGGGATCGTCACATTAGTAGGCGTTACTTGGCAACAATGTAAAACAAATTGCTCCAATCTAGAACAAAAACAGAAGCGATTACGTAATGTGTTTACTAAGAATGGGGACAGTAGCCTACCTAACTGAAAATATATCAGCAATATATAGGCTATACTGAATGTGATTTGTGCTAGTTAGTCAATGCTGCTGTTCAAAACGTATAGGCATATTCTTTATTGCTAGTACCTAACATAGTAAATAGGCCAGCTTGTTTAATGATAACAGTAGATGCAAAGAGCATTTACCAATAACTGGTTCTAAATCAAATCCTCAGTCCAGATATTTATTTTGATATATATTTTACCTGTCTGTCACAATAACAGAATATGATTTGCTTATTGAAGCCCTTGCTTACCAAAAACACTGTAACATGTAGAAACATTTGGCAACAAATCAAGCATTCTCTTGTCATTGATAATACAAAGTGTGTTTATGAGAACAAAACATGGAAACCTGTTCATTCATTCCAGCTATTGCCTGTCGAGTCATTAGTATTACAGCATGATATTTATTGTCTTACAAGGGTTATGGAATTTAAACGTAAACAAAATGCATGTGTGGAAGACAGCAAAGATAGTTACCTGGTAACAAATCAGCTGTAGGGTTATGTTAACCATTATTGTTTTTGTGACCCACTGTCATTTACAGTTTCATGAATAGGGTACAGAGAACAGAGGTTAATATAGTCAAAAGCATAACTTGTGGATGTATTTTGATCAGTGTTTACCCATAATTAACTTTAGTAAGGAAGCTAGTACAGTCATTAGATTTTCTAGAGGTCAATATCACACACAAGAGGCCTGGAGCTGAAATAACGTCATGTGACTTTCTGACTTTCCTTACTCACTGGCAATGTGCTTTCAGGCTGGCGGTGGAAGCAGGTCTCCTCAGCAGAGAGGCCCTTGTGTGGAGTGTATCCAGTGTCGGTCAGCCCTGCCTGGTGCTCAAACCCCCGGAGGTCCTCCTGTGTCTGCTCTATGGGATAATAGGACAATTAGACTGAAGCAGGGTTCAAGTAACCTCCTCTTCTAGTGTGCTGCGCTCCATCGCATACTGTACATTTTAGAGGATTTATTTAGAAGTGTTAGCAAACTCATGTGCCCATTTGGACAAGCAAAGCCAATAGCCTTCAAAGTCTCATTAGTGCTTAGTTATGTTCACAATGTAACTTGACGTACATAGTAAAACAAGCAGTAATGACTGTGGATGCTTTTTTACAGTATTTACTGTGGCAGACACTTTTATCCAAAGCAACTTAGTAAAATAGTCAATTTGTCAATAGATAAATAGGTCAAGATCATACACCAGCAAGGTCATGCACCAGCAATCGTAAGCAAACAGCATTATGTTAGAATAATGACAGAATCATGACATCAGGACTATTATACTTTGCAAATATATGATTAAATCCTCAAAGATAATTGCTAACAACCTAAAAAATAAGGTGCTTAATTTTTAAAGAGCTGGAAAGTTATTTTATTTTGATGACTGGTGTATGGTCGCTTCACCTACATTCGACAAATGTAACATATGAACATCGGCTAATGAAAAATAATAATACATTAATAATATTAACAAACGTTATACATTTCCCCACTGTTTTTCACAATCTAACTATAGCCTATAGGTGAACAACAGATGGAACATCAAAATATAATAATGTGTTATCAGAAATTAGTTAACTTTGTTGTCTTACTGATCATCAGTGCGTTCATCAGAAACGTGGCTTTTGCTTTCACCAGCGGAACACGAGGCTTGTTTGCTGCAGGCACCTCAAACATCAGGGTCTTACAACAGCTGTCTTCTTCCTAACCCCACAAGGAAGACCGTTTTAGGACTTGTAGGATATCACGTATTTGTTAAACGAGGTAAGACAACGTATTGTACCTCAGCCATCGTCTTGAACCTGTGCTGTGGGATCACAGGGTCTTTCCAGAGCATGTTGACAGTCATGTCCGATGGAGGTGACTGCATGGGGGCATCCAGGTTCTCATCATAGCTAAAGGTGTGTCTGGTCATTCGAATAGGACATGACAGGCTACTCAACAGTCCAGATGACATGCCAGACTCCAGTGCTGGGAAATAGATTTTTAGAGTGCATTTAGTTTAGTTGACTTTTAGTAGTTTTGTTTCATTTTTTTTTCAAGACTAGCATCTGCTAAATTACTAATTGTTATCAATTAAAATGTATTATGTAAAATGTATATTTACATATATAGCACAAGTACTGCCTCACATCAGATTCATATTATTACATATAAAATAGGAAAATTCTTACCTGGAATGTCTCCTTGTCCTGACGCCATTTTTCAGTGAGAACAGATATTCTGGCCAAAATGCGTTGAAGTTTGCTGTGCTTTGGACTACGGACCTGCATCACAACATACACTGTTGCTATCAGATTGACCCTATTGCCCGGTCCTATTGGCAGATGCTTAATTCTAAACACAGGTAGTAATCATCAGAGGCTATACTTTTATGGACAAGACAGCAAGGAACACCACACACACACACACACACACCACCCTAACCATCCCATCCCATCCCATCCAAAAACAAGTAATTCTAGTTACCAGAACTATTATGGTATCGGAAGACAGCCAAACTGTCACACCATGTATGGCAGCACAAACTATTAGTTGGTATGATCACATGGATTTCATGTTATTTTGCACTTATTCGGCAAGGCCTTAGATATAAGCCTATATTACACTTACAGTATGTACAGAGATATCCTGACCTCTATCAGCTAAGAGGTATTGCTTTATTTTGCCTTTACTATAATGTTATATAAATTCTTGACAGTGAACCATTCATTGTCAACTTAACTTTAATTTAATGAATGTACAAATGTTGCGAAATGTGATTTTGAAACTGGGACAGTGTATAGAAGAAACATACTGTACAAGCTACTGCAGATTTGTTGTCATCATCACCCTTAGTCAGAAACAGGATAGTCTGTACAGTGACTTGCAGAAAATAAAGTCTAATGCAGTTTAATGATGTGAAATTACATACATTTCTTTGCAAAATAATTATTTCAAGGTCTTTTGTTTTATCAACCAAATATATAAACACAGATTGAATGCATAAATATATTTATAGTCATTGTGCTACATGCACGAAGACAGCCTAAATATGTAGATAGGTAGCTATAAGAGAGTTCAATAACCATACTACCATTATATTTCTAAATATGTATTTAACAAGCAGCGTTGTTTGTAGTAGGCTACATGCAAAGCCGGTTGAAAGATAAGGTATAGGCTACTTACCACTTATATTTGAATAAAATATGTTTTTGCAATTATTCCACAGTTATTAGCCTATTAGCATATAGTTGAAAATAAAAAGATTTTGTTTCATGGGCTGCCTCTATGACTTTTTGGCATGACATATAGCCTAATGAATGGATAAAATATGCGAAGAAAATAGACCAATGACTGAACGACAAACGTGCTACACTTCCAGTTATGAGAAGCAGAATTTTTTTTCATCTGTTCAGCAGGAATTATAGCCTTAACCTAACCAAGTTCACGCAACATAGCGCACAAGAAAGTAGGCCTTGTAGATCATAGGCTGATATGATAGCAATGGAGATATCTATTGGCTACATGCGCCCCACCTTCCTGAGGTGAAGTGGGATTGGTTTGTGTTTTCTGATAAAATGGTTACTACTGACCCGCGTCCCGCTATGAGTAGGCCTATAAATAACCACGCCGGTCACACGGTCTGTTCTAAGCTTTAGTTTCAGCTTACACTCCAAAAAAACATTTGAAACATTTGACTTTTTAAAATAAAATAATAATAATAAACAAACACACATTACTTTCAGGTTTATTCAAATGTGATTTATTTAAGAATAAATAGTCTACTCTGTTAAACAACATTAAAATAACAAATTCCTATTGTGTCGTGGCAACGTTAGCCTATACAAAAAAACAGGTAGACGTATACTGTACTGCCACTAGCCTGTCTTGACATTACTGCACACAAGATTATCCTGCATTTTCACAATGAAGTCACAAGATGGTGCTGTTTGTAAAATGGCTCACAAGTATTTGGTGAAGTCCAATTATTTATAAAGCAACAATATGTACTGTTTATAAAGATATATGAGCAACGATAAAAAAAAAATTCACACAAAAAAACAAACAAAAAAACTATTATTTACACAACTGGAATTATTAATAACAAGATGCTCTTTTTTCAGTATGTGACGCTGAACTTGTTTTGTGAAGAGCCACCAAGCCAATCAGGAAGCACCTGTGACCTGTGTCTCATCAGGCCTGGCTGTAGAAGACCTCTTTGAATTCCTGTAAAGAAGTATAATAACACAGTGAGCGTGACATGGCTGTTGACTGTGATAACTGGCATTAATATCAAACACATATACATTTGACGGGATGATGAAAGTCTACTCGCACTCGTTTAGCAAAGACAGACCACTTAATCTTCCTCCTGGTGTCCAGACAATATTTGACCAATTTGTCGCCTTTCTTGATGGTAGCTCTGTTGCAATTAGGAGTGGAGTTGAATAACTTTATTTAATTACTTAACAGAAAGATAAATGGGCTATGGATCAACATTTTCAGCGGTTATTGAAATAATAATCATCATCATACATTTAGTCTAAACTGTATTTTCCAACACCATCATACATTTCTCCATAAAAACTGGACAATCTGTGGCAGAACTTACACAATCTCCAGTTTGTCACAGAAAGGACTTGGTTCAAAGAACTCGATATCCATTAAATCAGAAGGGGTGCATGGCAATCTCTGTGTGGCACTGTTACACAGACAGCGCTGGCTTCGTGGGCCTGGAGATCAAGACAAGGAGAGATCATTTCAGATGAAAATATGTTTTCTGCTGCCAGTAGTGAAGAAACAACGAATTTCTTAATAAATGTGTAACAATATACTGTGCACATTAATACACACACACAATATACATATAGTACACACACATACTTGATATATTATTTACAGTAGCCTGAGTCATACTCACCCTGAGCAACAGAGATGTAAACTAGGGCTGCCAGGAGCAGGAGCACTTTAGTGATGTCAAGCATGGTTGGTTATTTCTGGTTCAGTTCAAACCTGTACTAGATGACTAGATTCTTTACAAGAGGCCAGTAGAAGCAAGCTCTAGTGTGAAAATGTGTTGAGGCAGATTTGGTCTGTGAAGTGTGACGAGAGGGTCATCTCTATATACCCATCTCTGTGGTACTTCCCATGACAACATATTCCCCCTCTGTATGGAAACTGAGAGTGGAAAGTGCACAACCACAAGAAAACCCAAATGCACACCTACATATTGACCTTCCTTGAGTTATACTGTATTAAGCTTTACAATTAAATCTGAAGTAAGACCCTGAAATAATACAAGATAGAAAATTAAAATAACGATTCTGTATAAAGGCCTTATCTTCATAAGACACATAACAAGCAAGGCACCCACTAAGATCAAATAGCAGATTGAAAAAGCAGACTGTCCAGCAGCCCTCCTCATAGATATACAGTATTATATCTGTCGCAGATTTAACAATACGTTTTATTTGAGGACGCCTTTCAAGGCATTCAACGACATCTTAACATTGTTAATAACAGTTGACAGGAGCATACATTTTAGAAACATAAGATATAAAAAGCGTGAACAGTATAGGAGATTGAGCAGAACTTTCAAAGAAGATGGGTTTGTGGTCAGATAGGGGAGGTCAGTAATATTGGCAGGGGAATACAATATATAGTTATATGAAGCAATCAGAAGTTGGGAGCCAGGGAGTTTAAAAGCAAGGCATTTGAATTTGGTGTAAGGGGGTTAATACATTTTCATTAGTTTTACGCTTTGCAAAGCATTGAGTGCACTAAGCACTGTGTTACCACAGCAAGGTCACATCATAGTGTTAGGAGTATAATGTGCTCAGGTTTACATGGTGTCATGCAAAGCCTGAAATTATTTAAACTATTTGTGGGCAGTTAGGTTACTGTTACTGTAGAACATAATACTTAGTTGGCCTGCCCTATAAAATAGCACTAACTTAAATAAAGAGGGCATAATGTATATTTGATATATACTGTATGAGGGTAAAGCTCTGTAACACCTGGTTCATGTGAATTAACCCCTCCTTCTCCATTTAATATGTCCATGTCAGAAACCTCCACAACACCACCTCCTCCACAACCAGAGACCTCCACAACACCACCTCCTCCACATGGTTAATTATGTCAAAGACGTCATATATATATATATAGTGCTCTTAGATATATAGATAGTGCTCTTTTGAAGGGACGGGGGAGTGGGTGGGGTATGTGCACACAATTTATAGACAAAGTGGTAAAACAGCAAACGACACACATTTGCAGGTGGTTAGCCAGACTAAATCATTGTATATGAGAATGTACTGTGCAACACAAAAATTAACGCTCTGTTAATTTACCCATTTCCTTTTTTTGCTGACAAAATCACAAAGCTGTGTATTTATTTTGGGGGCGGGGTGTAAAAATGAAAGTCACGCAGACAGATACTTCATTCTGACAAAGACCACCATGCTTTCCTTTCCAGTTGTATAGGGGGATTTACAGACTTTTTTTTAGATATAAATAATGTATTAAAGATCACATAGAAGAGAGTGACCAGTGAGTTGCTACAAAAGGCATCACACCACTGAATTGGGCCATGCTGTATTTAGCAGTAAGGGGAAACATGACAGAGACCAAGACCGTCTTGAAGTCCTAGCTCTGTCTTCTGTTAGTTTTACGATATAAAAGTGGAACAGCAAAGGTTAGATCATTGCTTCAAATAAAATAAATAAAACACACATACACACAAAACTGGTAAGACATCCTTCCCATTCTGTGTGTGCATTGGGAAAAAAATATCTATACCCTGGGTCATTAAATAGAAACACATACCGCACCACACAACACAATCCCTGCCTTGGCAATGCATTTCCCATTCCGGGGACGGAGCATTTGAAGAAGCACCCTAATGCATTGCAGAGGTATTTTTGTTGGAGTTATAAATATAAATATTTCTCTTTTCACGTTTTCACAATGACCAGGTACCGATAAGGGGTGTGTTTAATGCTATTAAAGACACACAGGTAGAATACTGGCTGAGGAAAATAAATAACAATCCATTTAGCATGTCAGGTTAAATGTTTGTGTTTCTACTAATAAAGATGCTGGTATAACTAGCATCTGCCTTCCTGTGGTCTTATTCATTGCGTCAATGTGCTCAAAAGCAGGCACTAGTTTCCCACTGACTTGTCTTTTGCCCTCTATTCAACAATCCTACATTATTTTTTCAATTCTAGTTTTCAGTTAACATCATTATTTATTAATGTTGTAATGTAATGTTTTAAAGTTAGTTAAGCATTTACAGTATGTTCATTCACTTAATCAAAAGAACGAGGTCTATAGGCTCTCTGTCTTTCTTGGTCTCCTTTAAACATGAATAATTTGAACCATTTAAACATATGTAAAGGGAATACAGTACATTTAATATAAGCTAACCATTAAAATGTAAGAATGTGCATTCGACATTTTTCTAAATGAACTATGTCATTTTCAATTATCATTCTTTCTTGAGTGATTGGGAACAAAATATGGATTGTATTGTAATATTAAATGAAAGGATCATGATTCAGAAAAGTTTGTGAACCACCTCTAATCATGCCGCTATGAATTGTTCTATCCATGGTTCTAATCCTGTGTCGTCATACCACCCTGATCACACAAGTCTCATTTTGACTTCACTGTGGAGCTTGCAAGACCAGGATGGTATCACAAGGCTTTATAGGTTCTATAACCTCACACAGCAGATGTATTTTTTAAACATCAATTGAAAGCTGAATACAACTGTTTGGAAAAGGGCAGACACGAACTATATGGCAATTGATTATATGAAACTGATTCATTATCACTGTCGGTTACAACGCCGATTGGTCAGAACCATTGTGGTGCTGACTGAAGCGCAACGATTTCAAACTCTCCAGACTGACGTATGTTCAGCTTCTCTTCCTTTTCATCTTGACTGGCACCCTCATGGATACATTACTGCATTCCTCTAGCAATGGCATTTACATTTCCTTGTGCCATAGATAATATTCTATCTTGTTTGTCCACTTTACGTACCTGGTCAATTAGTAATGTGTTTCCTCTAACATACTTCCTGAATACTACAAATACTGTACATAGTTTCCTGCACATAGTTTACTTTTCTTGAAACTCCTCACAAGGACACCTTTACCTGTAATATGTAAAATGTTATTTAAAAAGCTATGAGCTATTCGTATTTTTCACATTGTCCCTTCCTAAGATATTTCCTGCTCTCCCCCCTGCTCGTGTGCAAACTCAAAACAAATGTTACTTTCTCATGAAAGTTTCTTATAACTGTCTTCCCTTCCATATACTGTCACCCTTTTACCACTTTTGAACTGTTTTTCTCCATATGATTCCCTTTCCCTCTAGTTTATAGCTTGCTTAACACGTTCCTTCAAAGGCAGGGCTCAGTGATCAAAATGTATATATTGCATATTTCTTCTTGAGAAAACTAAATGTTCCTCTCATGGCTGTAACCACGATGATTTTTCCTCCAGAACTCAAAAGGCGTATTACAATGGAATACCCATGAAGTCTGTGGCGGGTCACAGATCTATGACGTCTTCTCTTTACTATTTTTATTAGCAACTGGCCTTTTGTCGTGAACAAGTACGGTAGTTTATTAAGCATAACCTTATAGTCAGACCATGACCACTTCATGGTCTGATCTCATGATGGCATTATCAATGAGATAAGGGAATTTTATATCAAATGTCAGCAGTCGATTTGTCTAAACCTTAAATTGTCATTTGTCATTTGTCAATTATCTGCATTATAACACACTTTGTCACAATTGTAGTCTTGTAATAAATGTTTGTTTTTACGTGGATCCTACGAGGAGTATAGATGACAAAGATCAACAAATTAATAAAATAAAATATGCGTGGGATTGAAATATATATCACTCTAATGATATTTAACTGCTACAGAAAAAACCCACAGAGCATCACACTTCCTAGGTCCTAACCACGCCATTGCACCACAAGCCCAACTAGCATCAGTAGAAAGCATATCATATCAAACAACGGTAATAAACAACACTTCGTCATCCTATTTCCTGGAGCATTGCTATGTGGTCGCACACACTTCTACTGCCAGCATCAGAGTCCAAAAACATGTGAGAGAATATGTAGATTCTGCCTATGAAGGAACATTTAGCATACATATTCATTTTGAGGACGTGACTCAGCTCTTTCAGTTTATCTTTAGGGCCAAATCCAGCTGCAGTGAGCAAACACTGTTGGGTCACATAACAACATGCACATGTAGTGAAATACATTATACTGTCGTATGTGCAGTCATCTTAATTCGGCGTCATACACACCAACATACATAAGGCAAATATATTCATAAGATACACGACTATGGATAAGCGGATGAGGATGGATGGATGGATGGAGATATATGTAGCTCATGTACTAGTACTAGTCCAGAGGTCTTCAACAAGCGGCCCAGGACCCCTAGGGGGTCCTCAGAAGTACTGCAAGGGGGCCTCCAAATTATTTGATCCCAAACTTATTTTCTTCCAAAAATTGAAATGACAGAAATATACATTCACGTAAATACAACCTTTGCTATAAATATATAAATATGTGAATTATTTTAATGGCTTAGCTAGTGGCCGACTTTTATGCATGACAATATAGGCCGCCAACACATTAGTATTGGGCCGGTAAATAAATATTTTATACAATATGTGATGGGGATGTAACGTGATTCTATCAGCCATAGGGTCCTTGGCCAAAATAACGTTGAAGACCTCTACTAGTCAATGCTGTCATGAAAGGGTTAGGTGCAAATAAGTTTCTCTCTGGTTACAGGCCTGCTATGAGAAATTCACTCAAAGAAAGTATTCTGTTTGGTTACGGCAAGAATGTTCTCACACTTCTTTGAATGGATCGATCTGCTCACTGATTTATTATTGATTATTAATTATTTATTATTCTATAAATCAAGAAGGAACTGTCCCATTTTACATTAGACAAGGAAATAACCTGTAAAATTTGCTATGAAATGGTAATGCACAGTATATTGAAGGATAGTAAATTATGACTACCCTCTAGTGTTGCAAACCTTGAACAACAGCTAGGACTTGGGCGTTGTTGAGCTACATTTCAGAATATGTAGCTGGTCCAACCATGTTGAATAAACTTTTCAGCTTTTACTCGTCATTTTAAAATAACTTTTCAAAGAATTTGGACCAGTGTGTGTTTCTGATTAAAATACATGTAATAATGTCATTCTATGTTTAATCTCAGATTTTGGTTGTGACTTTTGTTAATACCAGCAAGGACCTGTATTTAACCTATAAGAGAACTGGCGAGTGTCTGTAGCTCCCTACATGTACAGTAAAAAGAAGACACTTCTGTTTACCAACCCAGGATCCTGTGACCGTTTCCATAGAAACCCCGGGAGCCTGCCACTCGCAGAGATGGGAGCGGAGCTGAGGTCCATCGTGTTGACGCACACACACAAACACACAAACCTTGAGCACACCTTCTGTTTTGTTCAGAAAATCAAAATCTTGATTTATTTATCCACTAGTTATCCACCTAACAGAGTGATGTATAAATAATCATTTTGGCCTGTACTATCATCACCATACAGCAAACGTGAGGAAATCACAAGAGTACAAATCTACAAGGTCAGCTGTAAACAGACATTTTAAATGGCTACACATGGTGAAAAGTATTACATAATATAATACTGTATATATATGTATACACATATACACACACATATATATATACACATATACATATATATATATATACACACATATATATATAAACACAAATATATATATATATACACATATATATATATATATACATACACACATATATATATATATATATACACATATATATATATATATATATATATATATATATATATGTGTGTAT
>JAOEGT010039461.1:7500-23260 GCA_025447795.1 Speoplatyrhinus poulsoni | reverse complement strand
AGAGAGAGAGAGAGAGAGAGGGGGTGTGTGTGTTTGTGAGAGAGAGAGAGAGAGAGAGAGAGAGAGAGAGAGAGAGAGAGTGTGTGTATGTGAGAGAGAGAGAGTGTGTGAGAGAGAGAGAGAGAAAGAGAGAGAGGTTGTGTGTGTGGGTACTCTGCATGTGGATGGGGGCCCCTCTTTCTGTGCATGTGTGGACTTCCTGACAGTTGGAGGATGACAGGTTACAAACAAAAGTTAGACAGCGTGTTACTGTGTGTGTGTGAGCGTGTGTGAGCGTGTGTGAGCGTGTGCGGTAATTCAAGACATCTACATACAGCGTGTTACTGTAGGTGTGCGTGTGTGTGTGTCGTTTCTTGTGCACGTTTTCCCGGCCATTCAGTTAGAAATGAGTCACACTTAATCACAGTTATTTATATAGTAATGGTAAATGGTCAAATATAGTGTTATAAGTATATATATATATATATATATATGTTTAGTCAAGGTATAGTAAGGTATTGCAAGCTAATTGTAATCTGATACACTTTTTTTTGTCAAATTCAACAAATACCTCCTCACATTTCGCTATCGTACTCTACTTCGCTGTGTGTGTTGAAAAAATAATCTGGTACTTCTACACAGCCCCGGCTCTGTAAACAAAGCGGGGAACACCGTTCACAACAACAAAGCCGTAGCACCACGCTTTGCCTCACACTGTGTTTCAATGTGTGGGGCGGAGCTGCTGAGGGATTTCATTTTTATTTGAGTTCGAAGTTAGCAAGCGTTCTTAAAAATCACTGACCCTGCTTTTCATTTCTGAAAATAGCTTTAGCTCCGTATATTTTTTGTTGAATGCCTGAAGTCACCTGCTTTAGGCAAACTGACAACAGAATAATTGTTTTATTTTTTTGGAAAACATAATTGTACAATATCCCGTCGTGCACCATAGACCCTGGGGGGACAACTGAGATTACATAATTTTTTTTTTGTTTGTTTAGTAGCACAGTAGTGGAATTAGTTTCTCAGAGAAACACATGGAATAGAAACTGTTCACAGGGCAGTGCATGCAATGTCTGTTACACGTTGTAAAGCAGAAGTCTTTCACAGCAGATAGCACCTAACAATTGTCAGAGGAGCATGCAGGAACTACTGTATCTGCTGGTTTGTGAGGCGTATTCAATGGTTTGAATATGGTTTAGCACCCTAAATTAAAAGTTGAGATGTTGTTGATAGTCCCTGATAGACATGGAATCTGTACTCGTATATACATACATGCTGTAATGGTATGAATAAAAGAACACAAAGCCTATTGGCCCAATAATTACACAGTAGTATTTCACTATATTCATATTGTATTGCACAATGTTGTTCATGGGCTTTATAGCACATTATTTTACATTGTGAAATGGCTGCATACTGAAAAAGTGATTCAATGTGTGATTGTTTTCTAACACACACACACACACACACACACACATTATAATTGCTGTTACCAGTAATTAAGAATAAAAAGCTTTTCTACCTTTCTTATAGTTTAAGTGATTTTTAAGTACCATGAAACACCCACTTGACCATGAAAATGAATAGGAAACAAAAACATTGATACCAAAATTATAGCCGCATTTAAGGTGTATCAGATGTAATTGTTAACTTGATTTTATATGATTTGGGTAACGCCAGACATTTGAAGACTATACCATTCTTTCACCAAAGTTAGAAGAGCTGACTTTGGCTTTGCTACTAGCAAGTTAAACCTAGCCCTTAAGATGGACCCAAATAGACAAATGAGTATATTAATGAGTTGCTTAGAAAATAGTTTTGATCTGTGTAGGTTCCGTCAACGTATTCTTCTGTAGTACATGATATTTTCATGTTTTTCTCCAAATCCACAAACAAACAGCACATTTGTCAATAGCTGAAGAAATCATACCATTTAGACACAACCAACGCTCTGTTGTTGTGATAACTGCAGGATGTCATCAAGACTAACTATATGTTATGCATTTACAACACACATGATCTAATCTATGCCATATAATACCTGGTGATCATTGATAGAAGCATATATCAATGTGTCAATACTCTAGTGTGTTAACGAAGACATTTTTCTAGTAGCATGCACACAATATTCTGCTGATTTATTTATAATATTGCTTTATTTGGAATGAACAACATAATGATGTTTACATTACCTGCACCAAAGTCAATTCAGAATGATAGTGGAATAAATGTGTGAATGTCACGTCAGTATATGATACAGTATACACCGGTATATCAAAACAAAAGAGACATAAAAATGTTTTCATACTACAAGATTAGTAAGACAAGTAATTACATCTTAGGCTGCTTGAGGGGAATCCCAATGCATGCCTATACTTGAAATGTGATGTGTATTTAAACATTGCCTTTTTGTTGTTGATGCTGCTGTAATACCTTGCAACTCAAACACTGATTTTTAAAATTGTATATCTTTTAATATTAAGGTTTACCTTGGCAAGAGTACGGAAACATATTTTCCAGCACCTTAAAAATACAATAAAATATACAATCGATAATTGTTTGTTAGAGACATAAGAGACACACTTATTTTCTCATGTAAAATACAGAAAAGGTAAAAAAAATATAATAATAAAAATAATAATTTTGAGATTGCAGAATGAAGCATCATATGGAAATTAGTATGGAAATAAGTATAAATATATGTTTCTGCTGTTATTTCTGTTGCAGTGTGGTCCAATGTGCATTTGAATGTTTAATATACACACTTTTTCTTGCTAATTAATTACTTGATATATATGATATATATTCTGATCTTTTCCATTTCCCCCCCCGCCCCTCTCTTTCTTGATCTTTCTCTTTCTTTCTGACCCCACTCACTTTACAATTTCCTGTATTGTGAAACTGTATAAGGACGCAAGCATTGTGTGTGTGCATGCATGTGCGTGTCTGTGTATGTGTGTGTGTGTGTGTGTGCGCGCGTGCGCACGCACAAGCATATGCTTTTGTGTAAAAAGGATGGGGCCAGGGTTGGACCCAAATTCTTGTAGTTTTTTCAAAAAGTGGAGATATGGGGAGGGGATAATATGGAAAGCTAACCTTTGATTGGCTACAGGGAATGTCTTTTTGAGCTCTGATTGGCTGTTGAAGGAGATTGAAGTTCTGCTTATATCACATATAGGACTTCCTGTCCTGGCTCTTTCCTGGTTTATGTTTGTCTGAGAGAGAGAGAGAGAGAGAGAGAGAGAGAGGAAGAGTAAACATCTAATGTCTTGCTGTTGTTTAATGCATTGCACACACAATAGATTTGTTCATGTGGTTGTTCATAATGACTGTTTTATTAAAACATACATCCGCTCTTCCTCTATTTTCTGCCTGAAGAATCTTTGCGTTGAATCCCATCACTGGTTAATGCTGGCAATCTTGGTAAAGGTTTTCTATTTAATTCTATAATTTTGCTATTCATTTTAATTATTTATATTGGGATTCGTTTTTTTGTATTATTTATTTGCAAATGTTTAAACAAAGTTGGGTTGCAACAATGAAGTTGTGAGACAGATAACTTATTTCCAAACTTGAATGTATGAAAGCCATGCATATTATATAGGCATATAAATAAAAAAATATAAATAATATTCCATCAAAATACTCTAAGTATATATATAGGACTGTCCCAGAAATAATATATATTATTGTCAAATTGTCATGTCTGACTGAATAATCCAGTGTAAAGGAGTAGACAAGGGAAGCAAGAGGTATTTTAGCTGAAACACGGAACCTTTTAATATAGTAACCTACTACTGTCTACAAAACATTACAACATCAAAACAAGCATCCAACACACTTGTTTTATAGCATGCATTACATGTAATACACAACTGTTGCGGTATAGGCTGGCTGTGTATTACGTTCTGATAAGAAGCAGAAACTACATGGTATTTTAGAATGTAAGTGTTCATACGTTTGGGAGAATGTTACAGTATGTGGGTAAGTAACGTGCGTAGTAAAGCGGATCAACATTTTTAACATTAGGAAAACGATAAAATGTCAACTTACTATAATCATATCAGGTTTGCAGTGATACATTTCCATGTTTTCTCATGTAGACAGGTACTGTAGAAACTTTAACCGGTAAAGTAGATTGATATAGAGGTGTTTTCTTTTAACTTGAATTTTGATTGTTTTCTGTACACATTCCAAAAATATTAGACTGTCAGCCTTCCTCCAGCGTGAATGTGCGTTCGCCGAGAATTACCTCCTGAAACCGTTTGCTTATGTTCGCGGCGAACTCAAAGCAAATGTAAAACTGTTAGACAATTCTGAACGCACCTTGTTTCTGCTATTGTCATGCAACATGAATTATTATTTATTGTGATTGGTTTAACCAGAGACATTATATAATTGTAGGGCTGAACGATTCATCGTTTTCAAACCGAAGTTGCGATTTTTAACAATGCGATTAGCAAATCGTAAGGCATGCGATTTATTTACGCATCTGACCCGTTTTTTTTTATAGCGTCAATGGTTGTAATAAATGCATGCCGTGTTTGAGGTCGACTGTGTGGGACCTACACGGCACGCCCACCAACAACAACACGTGAAACAAGGAAACATTTGTGGGAGGTCTGCTAAAAAAATCCCTCTGCTGAACGAAGCAACGTCGGAAAAATGTGGGATAATCCCGAAGAAAAGCAGCATTTCAGTGTTGTCTATGTAGGGTTTGAGTCGAAAGATGTGCAACTAAGATACTGTGAGACTTTAACAAAGAAGCCAGCGTCCGGAACACAAGACGCATGGTTTAAAAAAGTAAGACACGTAGCATAGGCCTACTCTTTTACTGAGATGAACAATATTATGCCAAATATAAACGGTACTCGGACATGCTTCACGGCAACGCTACAATCTCAGGCGGAGCTAGATCGGAGGTCATGTCTGTGATGAAGTTGTGTGTAGTTCTGTGTAAATGTGAGCGCACATAACTGGCTTTAGCATGCAGTCGTCGGAAAAAAACACATCGTCGCTGTCTGCTCTGTGTGTGTGTGTGTGTGTGTGAGTGTAGTGCTGCCTGCGATCAGTCAGACAAGAGCAAAAGCGCAACGCAACATGGATATACTCTCTTACATATGTTATCAGCAACACGCGTGTAAATGTACTATTATCGCGGCCTGAGAAATGATTGAGGTTACAGTAAGTTCATATATCCCATGATAGGTCGATATAGTAATTATTGTAACAGGACTATATATATATATATATATATATATATATATATATACACTAAGTATGTATATATATATATATATATACTGTATATATATTTATACACACACAAGATGTGTACTTGAGATGTGACTATAAGTAACTGCAAGAAATAGGCTGCATCATGTTTTACTTGGTGTTACCTTAAAATGAAACTTTGATCTGATCATTGAGTATAAAAAAAGTGTATAAAAGCTTTAGAATTTTCTCCCTGATTACTCTAATATCGTTCATCGAAGAAAGTAAAGTTGTTTTCAACTTGACGACAAAGTCTGGTGTGTGTTTGAATTAATAGACATTTCTTTTGCCTTTATCACGGCAAACTTCACTATGGTTTTAAGGGAGGAAAGTCGCGTTTCCGGAAAAGTGGATTATTAAAGGACTGTGGATACCTTTTCTTATACAAACACGCTAATGGTTTCATTAGACAAATGTAACAAGCGCATCAGTAGAATAGCATTTAGGGCAGTGACAAGCTTGCACTGTGCCAAACCAATGCTCTAAAAGTAGAAATGTCCACTCCTGATCAACATTACAAATAACCAATAGAAATAAAGAACCGTAACACCCTGACAGTACAGACATAACCAATGCTGCCATCTCCTTAGAAGGGGCCTATGTCTGGACAGCGTTGCAGTGTGGCATCACCACAAGAAATATAAACCAAGAGCGAGAAAGAAAAACTGTTTAGCGGCTGCTCAGAAAGTGTAACAGCTATAGCTTCTCCTAATGTAAACATGCAGCCTTTAAGGTGACGCGGCATAGCCCTCTGTTAGGGTATGGAAGACAGGCAATTTCTCCTACGCTAATTTTAGCTTACGTGCCAACCCCCACTACACCCAACTCATGTTCTCAAAGAGTTAAAATGGAGGCTGGTCACATGTCTAAAACAGGCATGTCCTGCTAGTATGACGATGTGCAAGCACACACACACACACACACACACATTTGAAGCATGAGGAAGCATAGAAATTTAACAGAGGAAGAGGAGGAGCGATAAACAGAAAGAGGAGAGTTAAGAAAGACAGAAAGAGAGTAGGGTGTACGGTATGTAAGGGGTTGTAGCCACAATCCACACCCTCTCTCCCTCCTTCCCTCTCTCTCTCTCTCTCTCTCTCTTTCTCTCTCTCGCTGGCTTACCCAACCCCTCCCCCGCCCTGAACTGGGTGTGTGTCATGTCACACACACACACAGAACACGTCGACGTGGTCTGAATGTATGCATGCGTGCATGAGCATGTGTGTGTGTGTGTAGTGTAGAATGTGTGCTATGGGTGACTACATTGTTGCGGCTGTGAGTTTACATATTATGTTTCCAAACAAGTAAGGCCATAACAAAAAATGAGTTTTGATGTATTTGTTTATTATACAATGTTTTAAACAAATTCAAGAGTCACAAAGTTACAAATGATTATTTAACATTGTCCAAGTTGTGTTTATGTTTATTGTCTGAATAACCCCAAAGAGTTAATTGATTAACCTGTAAATTACAATTCCATTATTGAGTCATGTTCGTAAAAAAGATTGTGTAGCATCTATAGTGTACCAAAACACTGCACAATGAATGTTTACATTACATTTATATATCTGATTCATAAGGTACTAGTACAAACCGTAATTTCCACTAAGGCTACAGCGCTATCGGGATCCATTTGAGACTCATTAGTTAACATGCTTTAACCCATATGCAGCTATTTAACACTTTGGGGCAGGAGAATTTAAATCTATGTGTTTATTGCAGAGGAAAATATGTGGCTTTAGTCTTGCTTATTTTACCTTGGTAGAGAATACAATGATAACATGCGGCAATATATACATGTTGTAGTGGTCATAATCTGCCCTTTTCCCCCCAAAATGCCGCAGTAAATCAGTCTCAGAATGCTTGCGGTGTTATGATGTGCTCGTTGGCTTCACTTCCTCCTCCCCCTTTTGAATGTAATTGTACTCAAAGGCTGCATGCTCATGAAATACCACAGAAGACGAAGGTACCAATTTCCACAGTTCACCTCCGCACAGTGGCTGTGGTAGACTCCACCGAGCCATCTGAAGGGTTTTTTATACACCGTTGTTTGGGTGTTTTGTGCTGCAAGCAGATGCCTGTGATGACATTAAGCTAGTTTTGCAGATGCAAATCTTTACAACAATATTGTATTCTCTCTCTAGTCATTATGACAGAAAGGCCCTCTATCCTGGAACAAGACTTAAATGTGACATCAAATTGTAACGCTCCCTTAAGGTTTCAAAGACATTTTGTACCTGAATTAACTTTGTTTTACTCTCCTTGGCTAATTAGTCCATGTAGACCATATGTATTTTACAAACAAATAACAAGTGCTTGGCTTTGGGTTTATGTCAGATATAGTGTAGACCATTGTGTAATGGAATGAATGACTTGTTTGGCCCTCTGGTGTTTGAATGTTGTAAGGATATTGGCACAGAATTTAAATAGCAGGCCCGCCATGTGTGTTTAAGTGTATTTCTGGGTGTGTAAAGACGGCCCCTTTTCCTGCAGTCAAGCTATAGCTCTCTCTGGACCCACCCCAGGCTGTGCAGATTCAAAACAAAGTCGAGGCTGACATAATAAACTCACACACACACGCACACACACGAGCACACACACACACACAGTTAAACAAACACAAACACGTAAACACACTAAGCACAGGAACTTCTTTCCTGCCACTGATCTGATCCATCTCCTTCTCCCCCATTTTGTTTTGAAGAGGCAGTAGCCTCTTCTCCTATCGAGTTTCCATTCTCTCCTTCCAGGATTTAAATCTTCATGACAACCCCCACCCCACCCCCCCACCCCCTATACACAGGGTTTTGTTCAGTTTCACAAAAAGCAGCTGTGGATCATTTCTTATGTGGATTGTGTACATTATTATTGTGATGTGAATTTACCCGGAGTTATCTGATTTACTGCACCACATGCAAGTACACTGATAACAAATGTGTGTTATGATTTTATGTTTTTATATATAGGACACACTGTTATGTTGAACATGGACTCAACTTTGCAGTGCATAGCATATGTAATGACTATAAGTGATTACATTTATGTAATCTGAATTTGAAATGTGTCTTTGTGAGAATAATTTAGTAAATCTAGTGTTTGCTCTTGTACACATTCTCTAAAGTCATTTAATCCATTAGTTTAATGAAGCAACTACAGAATATATTGACTACTGTCATAATCTTATTGAAACCAGAGGAATTTGAACCTGTAAATGGAATTGATTTGACGGTATTTAGGCCTAGATAAATAAACCATATTCCTCAATTTTGTCTTTCGACATTACTGCAGTCAGTATTATACAGATAGTTACAGATAGTATGCTGAAAATATTCATGTGATCCACGGTCATGACCAACAAACTCAATATTATTTACAGAATCACAAATTAATGCATGTAGGCATGTGTGCATTCTGCATATGCATTGGGTCAAATACTAAGTAAGTATGTCTTAAAATAGTAATTCTCAAGTTTCTAATTGTATAATTTATTATTGACATCCCCATATAAAATGAAGACAATCTATTGTTTTTATGCACAATTTCTCCATAGAAGTTTCATATCTCAACAAACAAGTTTTTTCAGTTGTATTAGAAGCATATAGGCCTCTATCAGAGATAGAGTAGTTTAGCAGTTATAAACAAGGTTTAATTATAAGGTTTCTCAACTTTTTCTGAGAACACTTAACATTACAAACATCAGGAAACCTTTTATATTTTTAACAGCATTTAAGTTTTGTAATTTAGCACACATGTTCAGTATTATCCTGTAGTATCCAGGGAATAAGGTTTTAAGGACCGGGTATAGTTTGGAATCTTTCATAAATGATGCTTTCAGACTGTTAAGGTTGGTCAGAAAGGTAAAATATGAATAAAATATGAATAAAAATGTGGAAAGTCTAATTTTGAATACAAAATCCGTAATGTGGCCAGGTCCTTATTATTTTGTGTTTAGTCGATAAATAATTAATCGATAAATTATGATTTCAATAGATTTAATGGTCTGATCTTCAGGCATTACATACACCTAAATACGTTACTGCCTGTCCGAGTATTTAACAGTGCAGAATACAGCAACCTAATTGTTACATTTTGATCAAGCTTAACCAACACCCTAATATTTTTTCAGTATAGGCCCTATCTAACAATTACATTCATCATAATTGTCTAGTCTGAAGATTGTAATTCTTTCAACAAATTTAGATACATGTTTGATTATATTTCCTCTGTTGATTTCCTAATTTAACATTTTTCATTTACATCTAATTATTATATTCTATGAATTATGTTTTGATTTTCATTTTTGGACCGCTTATCTTATTTTGACTTTCTGCATGCAATCACCTGTCTCAATCATAGAGAGCCCTATATTGGTACATAGTGTCTTGTTCAAATCAACATGACTAGTTCTGACTGGGAATAGTGTGATTTATATGGATTATTCATTTAAATTAATAGAGAATTATCTATTTCTTAGTTTCTCATATTGCCTATACTGTGTATGTAGACCTGCATGTAACATTGGTTTATTCTGGAATCACAGCATACACACACACACACACACGCACACGCATACACACGCACGCACACACACACACACACACGCACACGTCTTCTTATTTGAACACAGCACACACGTATTTTACGTTTTTATGTGGAAGTACCACAATAGGCCACATTCTTTCCAAAAGGACATACACATCTAAATATGTTAGGGTCCCTGGTGTTTGCATGTTCACTTGCCATTGGCACGTTATTTATTTATTTTTTTTCTAAATTAAGTTTTATTATAACTTGACTGTTTTTATTGTTGTTTAATTTGTTTCAAGAATATTTAGGTGTTCACGACATCAGTTCAAAGTGACTTTGTTTAGGCAATGGTTAGTCCCACTACTCACAATTACAAGATTATTAAGCAATACTGCCCTTTCAATTTGATTCCATTGAACGACACAAGCCTAATGATAAGTAGTGCTTCGTATATGCCTCTTTAAAACCATCGAACGTTTGGGTTTCCTGCCACATCATGGCGTTGCTTTTTTTTTTTTTTTCGACACCAAATTTAATGCAGATGTATTTTGTTTTATATTTCGAAGACAAGTCTCTATAGTATATAACGCGATAGAGCCTTTGCTGCTATTGACAAGAAGAGAAGCACATTTGCTGCGCTTTTATTATACATGATGGGCCTGGTCATGTAGGCTAAATGGGGCGGTTCCTCAAGGCACATTCTATAGCTCTCTTTCCCGTACTCCTCTCTTCCCGACACCCCCACCCTTCGCTCACGGTGGGCGGTGCGGTGGTCGGGACACCGCCTTTTCGCGCCGCCGTAGTACTATCGAGTAGCTTTTGCCGACTTTATGAATGAAGACATGCGCTCCTTCCTCTCCTACCGGCAGCTAGAGAGAGTGTGGGAGTGAGTGAGAGAGAGCGAGAGAGAGAGAGAGAGAGAGAGAGAGAGAGAGAGAGAGAGCGAGAGAGACAGAGTGAGAGAGAGAGAGAGAGAGAGAGACAGAGTGAGAGAGAGAGAGAGAGAGAGAGAGGGAGAGAGAGAGAGAGAGACGCAGGCGGCGTAGCCTATGCCCGCGCTCAGAAGTCGCATGGAACGACAAACGGCTGTCTGTTTGTGTACTTTGCACGTTGGTATATACGCCATGTTTAAATGTTTCTTTAGTGCATTTGCTAAATGTGAACTGGATATGCGTGAAACATTTGTGGGAAACGGGGATTAAATGTTACAAACTGCGCGAAGGGAGGCAGGTCTGTCTGTTGTCTTATCTCGTGACAGAAGAAAGGATATAGGCTAAAATGCCTTGATAATGGCATATTATATTACTGTACATCGAAGGTTCTGTGTTTAATATATAGCATACATTAACACTATGCAGATGCATAAATACATATTCACCGTGTGTGCAATAATGGGGGTACAGGTGTCTGATAGGCAACACTACATTGGAGGATAGGATTAAGCAGATGGTGAAATAGATAAACCCATAGTGAGGTATTGGTGATTTAATATTTGAGGGAATGTGTGCCTATGATCATGCATGATGTATATATTGATTAGGCTATATGATCATGTAATGGCGTTTCTGAGCTGATTTTCGCCTCAGCCTCACAGCGCTAGGCGTTCTGGTATATTATAGCAGGCATGCCAAGTGATAGAGATTCATTGTAGTAAATAGGCGTTGACTGTCCAAGATGGCCGCATACTTGCTCTCACACATGCGGTTGGGTTAGGAATACTGACTGATACCTGCATGCATAGACTGTATGGGTGACAGTCACAAACGTATATTAAAGACCATTATGTGCATCATCAAATGCTTGTGATACATACCAATAGGCCCATGTGTTTTAGTGGGATATAGCCCACAAAAAGACAATTAAGAAATGTGTGAACTGAGAGGGAATGTGTGAAGTCCGTTTTGCGGTTAATGTTTGTCTATGTTTAGCTCGTTGCGCTAAAATTATTACACTTTATTTGGAGGCACGAGCACGTTATGCTCTCGTAGATATAGCCTATGTACACAAATGCAAATTCCGCATGTGAGAAACCTACAATAACATTTTAGGCTTTAACGTAGGCTATGCCTAGTTTTGTGTGACGCATTAGAGTTATAATATCAAGGTGCCCTAGACGTAGTACACGAGGCTATATGCTTTAAACAGATTATCGCCAACATAGCCTATTATGGACATATATGTCAGCAAACCCAAGCAAGCGAATCATCCACAAAATTCGTAATTTCAATGTGGTTATCTACCTATTTGTAAAATGATAAAGGCCTACTCCCCCCCTGCTCTCTCTCTCTCTGATTTTGGCTCAGGAGCCGCCCATAACATGAAATGGCTATAGGCTTCACAAAATGGCGCATGAGAAGGCGGGCCAACAAATGCTATAAGCGCATCAGAGATATGCGCCGAAGTGGCGTGCCAGGCCCTAATAGCCCAACACATTTGGTTTTAGTAAAATTTTTGTAATTACTTTTATTTAACAAGAAATAGAGCCCATATGTTGTTTCCCCATCGTTTTAAATTATGGGCAGATTAACCATGTTGGATGATGTAACGGGGGTCCCATTATTAAAATAGGCTATTTGTAATTACCGCTCAATGAATAAACATGCTATAATCTATGTAGTAACGCTTTATTAGTTAAATCTAGAAATCAGTTGATGCAACGGCATGCTGAATAAACAAATAATTTACTTCATGTTAATGGCTATTTCAGGATGGCGTTCAACCATTACAATCGAATTTTACTTAGCCTATAACGTTCACAGAATCGCATTATTGCATAGGCCTAATATTGTTTTGCACGACTGTTGCGTTTTCTCAAAATGGAGACCCCGCCAGTCCGATAAGAACGTTGAAACCGCAAAATGGAGGCCCACATACGCGTACGAGCTGCCATCTTCTGACTGCACACGCAGGGTCAGAGTGGAGAGAAGAACGTAAACTTTGACCCAGAATACATACAGCCCCTCTTCCTAAATGAATTCCAGAGCTATGCTCTCTCTCTCTCCCCCTCCCCCTCTCTCTCCTGCGCGCACCCATCGTGCACGCAATCTTTACTATTTACCGTGACGACACGAAACCCAAACTCACTGCACACGCAGGTAGGCCTATGGGCGCGTTTAAATATAGACGTATTTGCTGCAGTTAGTTGAGTGCAACATTATGAATTGTTCTATTCTATTTGTGTAAGCGAAATGATCGCGTAATCAGCGTTGTTTTGTCATTACAAGTCAGCGTATTGTGGTTGCAGAAAGTATAAGCTATATTTTCATGAGTTGAGATTTACACAAATAAATAATAATGATTAAATGTGTAACTCAATGATGTGATTTGGAACCTGAAAATGCTGCAACAACAAAAAGCAAAATATAGATCTAATACATGTATGTGGGCTATTATGTATTGCTCTGTATAGAGGGCATACGCCTACAGTGACTGAACTGTTGCACATTCACCTGGCCAATATACACATGCGCAGAAAGCAACACGCCTCTTTCTTGGTCAAAAGGGAGGCTTTAAAATAAAACATATAATATTGTGTAAGATCCCTTCTTGTGAACCATGCAACTGTCAGTGAGTGAGTAGCCCTATGCAAAGCCCTCTTCTGTACAGTATACCTTTCTCTGAATCATCCCATCCATATAAAGACCTACACATATGCCTCCAGGAGGTTGACGCTTGCAGTATGTTACATGTGTTGTGTAGTGTAGTGTAGTGTCTATTTATAGCACCAGCAAAGCTTCCAGCTATGACTGAAGGACACCTCCAGGAGAGAACTGCTAATAACTGGGAGGGAGGGAGAAAGGGGCTATACACGCTATACAGCGGATAGATAGAAGGATGGAGATGCTGTGAGAAGCTAAAGAGAGCTGGGGAGATCAGTGAATGGTTGTGTGGTGGTGGTGTGTGTGTGTGTGTGTGTGTGTGTGTGTGTGTGTGTGAGAGGGGGGGGGTTCATTCAGCTACTAAGTGTTCCTAGAGGAAGGCCAACACAGCTCGACGGACAGTTTTACATTTCGATAAATAACGATGCACACATTTTGGGAAATCGCTTTTCTTTTCTTTTTTGGTCCACTTTAGAATATATCCTCACCCATCAGGATTTGCTTTTTCAATAACACTGAAAGTATTTTTAAACATTAGATGTGATGCCCTGCATGCACACGCTGTATGATGTCTAGGTATTTGGTTGGTAGGATGACGGTAGTATTTAGTCGTAAAGTTGGTGGGTGGACCAAGTCGCTGTAATGGTATTTGGCTGTCCCCACCCTTTAGCAATCAAATATTAATCTGTGATTTTCTGCTGGCTAGATCTCTTATGAAATATTCAGCCCCTGCCACTTGCAACAAGCAGTCAGTGTTTGGCACAGAGCGGAGGGACATTTGAAAGCAAATACTACTGTGGTAGTTGGGTATGTCTCTTCTAAACCTGCTAAGATGACCTACTGCTGGTATACTGAACGTCTCAAGTATTTTTAAGCACCACACCACATATTTGTCTTAGATGCATGTGGTCTCCCTGCATATATTTACAATGGATATTTGTTTAAATCAAGCAACATTACATGTTAAAAAAAAACATTATGTCATTATGTATGTGATTCGTACACATTTAACTTTTTATTAATTTCTGTTTCATATTCTAGTCTGAATGTAATCATATAGCAGAAAGTAGCAGAAAATATAAAACAACCTCTGTTAATACTTAAAAGCAGCTAAATGAATGAATGTTTATTAAACAAGTCATCATCTCAATGAAACTTATATCTTGAACAGTGTTTTTGCTGAATCACCTTTGCCGGCATTTGTTGTGGTCATTGGGGTTTGTCATGTTGTTTGTAAGCCGGGTCACTTGAGATCCACCACTATGGAAGGCTTTGTGATGAATCAATGCATGGTTCAGTCAGCCCACTGGGTTTGTATGTGTCCATAGTGTCAAGCATGTTCTACTGCCATAGAGAAAGTACAGTGCACCGTCCTATATTTAGACTGATATATAACCTACTCCAGTGGTCTTCAACACGGGGTCCTCAGAGGTACTGCAGGGAGTCCTCCAAATTATTTGAGCCCAATCTCATTTTCTTCCAAAGATTTCAGTGTCAGAATAAATACATGAACATAAACACAACCTGTGCTATAAATATATACACCTGTCAATCATTTTAATGGCTTAGTTAGAGGCCTTTTATACATGGCAGTATAGGCCGCCCTACACATTATTGTTGGCCCGGCAACTATATTTTATACCGTACTGTATGTGATAGGGGGTCCCTGTGTCATGTTTCTATCACCCAAGGTGTCCTTTGGCCGAAAGATGCTGAAGACCTCTGACTTAGTCTATAAATATGGAGTCAGCGTGTAATGTGTAGGCTATCCTATGTGTAGAAATTCTATATAAATAAAGATTATTATTACTATTATCCTATAATAGTTGCATTGTGTATGTACTGCTTATTACTTGCTATATGGATTAAGCTGTTTGTATTCGGTAGGTAGGCCTAGATTGTACACACAACCACATTTATATATGACTGAATGAGACTCATGAGCTGCTAATTGACCGTCTCTATGAGAGGGATTATGTACAACATCTACAGGCCTACATGCCACTCATATAAAAGGTCACTGGTTGAGATGAATGCATTCCAGCTGAGGTCCTGTGGGGTCGTGAGCTGGTAAAAATGGCTTGTTCTCAGCCAGTTTGACATCAGAACAACAAGTATACACTTAACCTGTTATCAGACAAGCCAGACGGTCTGTTTGCAACTCTGCCTACTCTATAGCACGCTAGCGTGTAGCATGCTAGCGCGCTATAGACTACAGGCGGGTGTCCATCCTGTAAGTAACAGTTTCCTCTCTCATGTATGTTGCAACAGACAAAGAGACCCGCGCTCTCTCTCTCTCCCAGCAGTAGGTTAGGCAGTATTGTTGTGTCAGCATCTCTCGGCTTGACCCTTTACCTCCATATGGGCAGAATGGGGGAGGG
>JAOEGT010039461.1:0-2500 GCA_025447795.1 Speoplatyrhinus poulsoni | reverse complement strand
ATGAAGGAAATGTCATATTACCTGTTTAAAAAAATGCTCCTGATTCCTTTTACTGATTAGAATATCTGCACCCTGAGTGGGGTCACGAGACAATGTTTTAAATGGGGGAGGGTCCAGTTGATCAGATAATCAGTTGTGGGGTGAGCTCTCAAAATGCCCTGATGCGGGCCCCAATGCGATTCATGCATGCGTTGTGACGAGGATGCGCTCCCTTCATTACTTGATGTAGTTATACACATACACTCAAATGCATGTTTGCTAACATTAAGGACCATTCGTGAAATCTGCTCCTACGGTCATAAGAAGTAAGAAGAAAAGTAATGTTTCTCCCAAGTCAAGCAGCTGCATACTGTGACCTACAGTATGCAAAGCCCAGACTGTGTGCTGGGTCTCAGACATTAGTTGAACAATGTCAGTTGACCCTTTCACATCAATGGCAAACACATATTATACCAGGGGCATTGATGTTTCTGTGAAAGGGGCATTGGTGAGGTGCACTGTGTTGGTTATTGCATCAGAACAGACCCTAGCTTGAAATATGCTAAACCGCCTTATACACTAATTTCTTCACTTGTTGAAATGTGCTGTATGTGTTCTGGAAAATCGTTTCTTTAAACGGTTTTCTGCCCAGCACAAAGATTGATTGCAAATTATTGTTCAGGAACAACTGATATTAAAGATAACAATTGGCCAACTAAAATGATTAATGACAAAACAGTGTCTTAACTTTAACATAATAAGTAGAATCAGCTCATTCTGTTTCTGTATTGAGACCAGCCATGTAACTGGTGAGTTGTAACGGCAACCTGCTGATTGAAATCCAACATTAGCTAATTGTAGTATATTAATTTGATCGAAGTATAGGCTAACTGTTGCAGCAAGGGATTGACTGATGCACCCTATTCGCAGTGGCTCTGTTATTACGTAAGATGAATGTGTATCGCATACGACAGATGTTTTGAAAACTTTTCAGATTTGAGTTCATCTAGAGAGAATAAGGAACTCACTTAGAGCGGAATGCCCAATTCTGAAAGTATACATCCTGTTGATTTATGTTAGTTCATCTTATGTCAAATTGTGTGTTTTTCCCAGTACAGGTAGACCTCTTAAATGCAGATAGATTAGTTTTATGCAGGGTGTATAACCTGTGAGGTGATGGTGACTGACTCCTACAGCCCAAAGGTTCTGGATTACAACCGCCAACATGCTCTGCTTTGCTTTGCTCTGCTTGTGCTGTCATTTGGCGCAGCAGATCCTTTCATCTGTGACCACACGGGGGCGACATAGCTCTGCTAAACACAGCGGAGAGTGGAACGCTAGGCTACAATCTAGTAGTATATTGTTCATGGTTGATTAGAGCCGTTTGGATATGAAGTAAGATAATTGATACTAATAATTGCTAAATGAAAATCACAAAGTCGGGAGACACCACAACCCTGTGTTACTGTTTAACACATTAAACGTTAAGGCAGCATTGTGTTATTATGGACCGAACACATCTTGAAAATCACAGCTTGTACATACTTATTGATTCTCAATGACTTTATATTCAATATTCTAAACTACATGTCAGTTAACATAAAAAATGGGGAATCTCAGTTAAAAGCAAAGATTTTATTAATTAAGAAAAACATATTATATAAAAAAAAAATGATTACCTGAATTTCACTCCATGTATTTCTAAATGTGATGAGCCAATCCAAGATGTTTCTCAAATGTGGTATGATATTTGTGTAATTTGTGACATTGCCGTGCCTATATATATTGTTCTGAATAAACGGCAGGTAAATTCACACTGGTGAAAAGGGTCATGACACGTTTGTGTTTGTTTATTGTCTGCTGGTGTGGATGCTGGTTTGTGTTTCATATTATTAATATTAATAATGTTAATTATAGTGTTTTTATCCACCACAGGTGCTTGATGGTCTCTTGGCCCAGTACGGGACTGTGGAGAACTGTGAACAAGGTACAACAACATTTGCAACAAGCTTTATTCTAAAGTTGTTGCAACAATGGTTCCATATTAACATTAAATACAAAAAAGCATGTCAGTATGGAATTTATTTGATGTTGAAAGTTAAAAGCTTTGCAAAACAACAAATAAATCAAACTGCCTTTACTGCTAGAAGTGTTATTGAGAAGAAGATATAAAAATAATGGAATGTATTGATCACTGTTCACAGCCCATATAACCCTTATTTCACACATGCTGTCTGTTTCAGTGAACACAGAGAGTGAGACTGCTGTGGTGAATGTCACATATGAGACCCGGGAGCATGCCAGACAGTACGTTCCCTCATTCTCCTTGGCTTCTTCCCATATTCCCATCCACCATTCCTTGCTCACAAACCTGCTCTCCTGTCATTACTTATTTATGTCTTTATTATTTCATTAATTAATTAAATGTGTGTGTATATATATGTATATATATATATATATATATATATATACATATATATACACATACATATATATATATATATATATATATGTATGTGTA
>JAOEGT010039450.1:0-21147 GCA_025447795.1 Speoplatyrhinus poulsoni | reverse complement strand
TTCCTGGCACTGTTCTGTGTCTCACTGTGTCCTGTACTGTGCTATACTGTCCCTGCTGTGTCCTGCTCCATCCCAAGCTATTCCTGGCACTGTTCTGTGTCTCACTGTGTCCTGTACTGTGCTATACTGTCCCTGCTGTGTCCTGCTCCATCCCAAGATATTCCTGGCACTGTTGTGTCTCACTGTGTCCTGTTCTGTGCTATACTGTCCCTGCTTTGTCCGCTGTAGTCTGTTTCAATCTGTGCTCCTTGTGAATGGAATACTGCCTTGCTTTAGGTTCAAAGAGACACTGGGATGTTGTTGACTATGCTTACTTGATACGTGTTCTTGTGTTGCGGCCACTACATGCGTGCCAGAAATAAGTTGTTAAGATGTTAAATTCAAAGCGCACCAGTTGAACTTGAATAAATAAGTACTGTCCAAGAAGACTGAAAAATATTTGGTTTTTAAGGGTGGAGATATTAAAATAACAAGTGTACAGATAATGCATTTGGCACAACATCAAAATAAGCAAAGAAACATTCAATAACTTGTTTTCTTAAACCACATTTTTGAATACTTTGCCACATACTGTACATGCTGATTCTGTGACTGCAGTAAGTACTGCTTTGCGTGGTAGAGTAAGCTGTCTCCTTCTGACACCGGTCTCTTGTAGTCAGTGCACCTCGCTGTGTTATGTCTCTATTTCCATGTCTGGCGTCACCTCCAAGATAAATAAATGTACAGTATGGCTCTCCTCGGTTTCCCTTTTCAAAAAGAGATTCCAACTGTTGTTATTGCAGGATCATTGCATAACATAATTAACACTGTTGAGTTTTACAGTACAGGAGAACGCGATAGACTGACCAATAACAAGAGAGTGACACACAAAAGATTGTAAATTTTTTATCCTTGACAAAGCTGTACCATGTTGTGACGCATGCTCCATTGTATCTAATTAATAAGGAAACCCAGCTCCATTCGTTCAATTTACTGTAAAACAGTGAACAAATGATTTACAGTCACAGAGGGGTGTGATATATATTATGCTATCCTTGGTCATTCCATGCTTTTTGTCCTGCCTCTCTCTGTGCATTAGGCTGGTGGTTTGATGCCTGCGGTCTTTCCAACCTGAATGGCATCTACTACAACGTTGGTCACAACATCCGGAAGCTCAATGGCATCAAGTGGCACCACTTTCGAGGCCCGAGTTACTCCCTTCGCTCCACCGCCATGATGATTCGACCATATGACTTCTAGGGGAAACATCACACCCCCCCCATCTCCCTGCCGCCTCTGGTTCGCTCACCCTGAAATAACCATACGACTTCTGAAACACATCTGTGCTTCATGGTGCAACAACCCAGTAAAGCTCAATAACCACTTCCCTTCCATCATTGTCTGTACATCTGCTGCAATGGTACAGCCCTCCAACTTCCCCTCTGCTCTGGTGTCATTATGGTACAACATTGATCAGCTGTTCATAAAAACCCATGATTTCATCCAGGAAGGCATGGTCCATAGCTGGTGGTAGGTCCTTGGTCAACAGTGATGGTGGTGTTACCCTATATTCATATATTACATCTGAACTGTTCAGCCAGCGAGAAACAACATTTTATGGATTGTGATTTGTGTTGGATGAGCGCTGATCCATGATAATACGGCCTTACTATATTTTGTTAGTGTCAACATGGAGATGGCAGGACCCATTGACTTCAGAAAAGGCTATTTTGAGGTGATCAGGACCTTTCAGGGTAAAATGCTTGCTGATTTAAAGGTTTGTCGGACTGCCACTACAATCTTATGAGAATGTGCTACCCTGAAGGTGAACCATGTGCTGTGTTTGTATCAAGTAATATGTTTTTTTTTTTAATACTTGCATCTGCCCTCCACTGAAAATGCAAATTAATAAATGTCATATATGTTGTTTTTTTTACTCATTAAACACACAATTGTGGGGATTTTTTTTAAAACAATGTTTGGATGCCATCCTCTTTGGGTGATTTCAGATAAAAGGACTGTGTTGACTGAAACAATATCATTAGCTTAGATGAAACTATCACCAGTGGACAGACACTTCACTTAAAGTTTTAACATTGGCTGCCTTGCACCCCACTGAAGGAAGGAGTGCATGACTAAAAAAACAAAATGACCTGCAGTTACAGTAAAAGAAATATCAGCATTACATGTTATGTGCCATTGGTTTATCATAATGACAAAAGCAATATGTTGAATTTATGGAACATTTAAACTATACTGTGTATTTGGCCAGAGTCCGAGCTGAGTCTCATATTATAGTGAATGGAAGAAAGGCCGTGCTTAGCTATTACGCACTACATTCTGTAATAACCTGACCAAAACATTATGGCTATAAAATATGATATTACAAATTAATTACATTTTCCAACCTGTGCTAAGTGTGAAACCACACACACACACACGCACGCACACACACACACACACACACACACACAGAGAGACACAGAGACACAGACTTACCCTGCACTAACACTACAGGTAAGCACAATTTCAGGTTTCCTATCAGTCTAACTATCCTAATATATCAGATGGCTTAATGATACAAATTCAATGTGTAGACATGTCCTGCTGCTTTTGACAACAGTAGGCTGTTGCTGGTTTGTATTCTTTTCCAGGCGTTTAACTTTACTGTTGACAATATTTCTCCGAAAACAAATCATTAATTCATATGCACTTTATAAAATAAGAAAGTATTATGTATCACATTTTTCAGCTTTACTGTAAATTTATTTTTGTACACTGTATTAAATATAATCATTGGATGCAATATTTTGTGAAATAAACCTTACCCCATCCAATATTTGTGTGCCTGATAACTAAAAATACATTCAGGGATGATATGCAGATACGCATAGTACACATATCTGGCCATTTTTGTCTTATCTGTCTTGTCAAAAACGGATGCCCTCATTCTGTAAAGATTAACTTTTTGGTATGGAAGGTATATACATAGTATATCTCTTTGTTTACGCAATGTACTGTGTATTACTTTTGTTGTGTGAATGCATGTTTGTAAGCAAAGGGATCATACGGCAGATACACAAATATACTCATATACATTACATATATGATGTGTGTGTGTGTGTGTGTGTGTGTGTGTATGCAGCTGTAGACACACAAACATACAGTACTCTAAATATATTTTATTTGTGTGCATGAAAATCCAACAGGGTTTTATAACGCACACCTGAAAAAACTTGTCCTGTTGTTTGGCAGCAGGTCACGTTAATGTATGATCTGCCTCTAGATTCGCTGCTGCGTCTGCCATCATTTGCTTCACATTGTGTTGATTTGCATCATTTTACAAGAGAAATAACCCCTGGAGTGACAAAAGACAAGCTGTCTATTTACCAGGGAGTGCCTGTAGATAGATATGGGGTGCATACCACGTACTGTATCTCTGAGGTCAAAAGTTTGAACCTAATTTATTGAATAACTGCATTTTTGGCTCCTCTAATATATTTTGTCTTCAACTCGATATTATATTTTCTTCTAATTATTTAAATTCCTGTTAGACATTTGTGTGGGGAAGTATGGTCTTGGAACAATCCAAGTGTAATAAAAAACATCTGAAAAAAAAAAAAAAAAAATGTAATTCTAAATAGGATTATGTTTGCTGCCACCTTATGTTATGTTACATTCATTACAACCTCATTCTAGCAATGACTTACTGTAATTATTACTTTTAAATTATGTCTCATTTTTGTTTTAAAATAATTAGTGTATGTTTAAGTCAACTCACGGTACACCGTGAATAGCAGTGTGACATCTGTGTTAATTGCCCTTTACCGATGACTGCAGATTGTCCTGCAGTGGCACCAGTAGATTCCCTACTTCCGGTGGAGCAGCAGAATTAGCGTTTTACGTGAAGGTCGTCAATTTTACGTGGAAGTACGCCGTCGTTCTATTCGAATTTGTTCTGCTTTTCGTTTTATATATTGGTATTTATTTATTTGAATGTGTTTACGGCATATGCTTGTATTAGTTGTATATTTGTTAATGTGGTAATGTCATCAGTTTGTGTCAAGCTAACTCAAAGGCTAGATCATGTCTCTGAACCTAGCATGCTATATATGTTAGCAAATATATTTGCCCCAGTCTGAACTATTTTTTAAGTGGGACTCTGTTTGGATGTTATCGATAAGATGGCATACTGTTAGGAGAAAGCTTATAAATGCTTTCGTTACATTCTGACTAAATTATTACCGTATAATGGCATGCTTGTTTTTATTTTAACTACACTAAATGTTTGCGGTGATTCATTCAATTAATTAACCGCACATATGTAACCTGCATCACAGTAACGGTTCATGTGATTTTGGTTAAAAGGCATGATGCACTGTTTATGATGACCTGACTTGGTGGTGGCTAATGGCGTTGGTCCTCTAATAGGATATTCATACTGATCCCTATTCCTGTTTATATTTTATGCTTTTCAGGCAATCAATGGATATTTGGTAGCACTTTACATCCAAAGAGCTTGTCTGATTATCATTAATTTTTCATGAATATTGTGAATTTTAACAATGCAATCCAAGTATCTGATTACCCTAGCCAATGCGTACGTATTGGCTCCAAAGTGTCCTCAAAAACAGTGACCTCACCTGGTAACACTATCACTGGTTAACATCTATATAACAGTGTTGTCTGGTGTGCAATTATCCCTATGGCTTATTTCAAATGAGAACTACATTAGCTGTGTTTTCTGTTTCCTCTACAGATCCATAATGTCTCTGCCAAAGCCTTTGATGAGGGGGCTGTTGGGAAAGCGTCTAAGATTCCACCTGCCCATTGCTTTCACCTTGTCCCTGGTAGCTGCAGCAGTTTTCAAGGTCTGATGACTCTGTGTGTCATTTCCATGTTCTCATCATGTTTGTCTATTTCCCTTAAAGACTGGCATGCTAGGATAATACTCCTACCATTACCCTTTGTATTAGAATTGGTTCCCAAGTGCTGCACTGTGGGTTGCCCCCTGCTCCTAGAGTGGGTTTATTAAAGCAAAAATTACAGCATGTTATTTGGCCTGATATTGTGACCAGTTAATTGTTACTTTACACAGACATCTTTGTACTAGATACTAGAGGACTTCACGGGTCAATAAAATTGGACCTGATCCGAAATTAACCAAAGCTTTTTTCACTCGACCTGATTTGCATAAATTAAAAACGTATAAATTGATATCTGATCCGAACGGACCTGACAACAAACATACATTTTTATAACAGACCTGTTCGGGTCCAAAAGACCCACTGATAACCGAAATAATAAACCTTTAAATTATGTCGCAGGCGACGCCATGTCACCATCAATAGTCAAGGAATAGTGCAGAAAAGTTGCCATCAAATGATAAAAGGAAGCAAATTAATTTGGGTAAGATTTTAGTTAATAATTTAGATTTACCAACGGAAGCCAAGGCTGAACCTATTCAATGTTTCATTTTGTGATTCCTTTCACGGACCATCCACAGACCATGGTCAGATCCACAAGCAAGTAAAAGCAAAAGCAAGTTGCCTATATGTTCAGGGGCGCTGGCAATAGTAGGCTGATCGCTCACTGGTGCCACTGAATGAACCTGCTGTTCTGTCAAACCATGACAAAAAAATGCTGTTTTTTTTTTTTAATTTATAATTTTTTTTTTTTTGTGGTTTCAATATTTTGTAATTGCTTCTATATGTATATTAAGCTACATATAATAATGTAAACACATGTATTAATTAATTATCCGGTCCAGTTGGTAAATCACATTTACCTGAGAATCATAGCATTTATGTCAGACCCGACTCATACAAGTCAAACACTCAAAAGTTGGACCAGACACGGTCGAGTCTCGGTGGACTCGTGAAGACCTCTACTTTTTAGGCCACAAAAATGAACACATTTCTATAATTTTTATATATATCAACATTCACATTTGTTACATAATATCATAGTATTCTTCTGTTACTTTTAAATGCACTTTGTTTGACTACTACATTTAAATAGGTAGGAACATTGTTAAAATAAGCATGCAGTGACTATACAGTTTGTGTCTCTAGTATACCGTGACAGAGCCCAGGAAACAGGCCTATGCTGACTTCTACAAGCAGTATGATGCTGTCAAGGAGTTCAATGCCATGAGGGAAGCGGGTGTTTTTGAAAGTGTGCGGCCTTCTGGCGAGTAAACTCCACTGTAAGTTTCAGAGTATAGAGGTGAAGAAATGAGCCAACTTTAAGTCCTTGGCATACTACCAAATGCGTGGCCTCGTGCAACAAGGATGCGGACGAGCGCACAGGCCGTTCCAAGCATATTTCCCGCCGATGCGTTGGCTATTTCTGTATTCAAAAAAGTGCTTTGAAATTAGTGATATTTATAACTACAATTTTTATGTGCACACATTGTTTCCTGTGAACAATGTTGATGTAACTAAGATATTTGTTGAAAGTCAATATCTTTTTTTTTTTTTATACGCCTAGAACACATTTGTGAGCTCATTCGTTGCTGTCTGTAGTGGGCTTCAGGTTGTCGCACACACGCTCCGCGTTGACAGACATTTTTGGAGATGAGCGACAGTCAACGCGGACTGTACCCATGACAACATTTACGTCACGCGCACAGTCCGTGGACGCGCAAAGTATGCCAAGGCCTTAACAGTAGGATTTGTGGCAGCACATCACACAAACAATAGAGAACACTAGAGCTTGACCAATATTGGATTTACGATACAATATCTTTTCTGATAGTCCGATAACTGATATATCAGCTGCTATTATTAATAGTTTTGAACAATGAAAAACATGTACTGCAGTGATATTAAACCTTGAACTGCTGCAAGCAACGGCTTCCTTTTAGTTTTGATCATGTATCAAGGTTGTCACCTCCCACCTTAGTTATGGTGGGGAGATTTTCATTGAAAGGATTTTCCTAATCTATTTCTCCCAATGACCAACCTTTTCGAAGATGGTACAGATGTATGGATATAAAGGAAAGCAAACTACTATGCATTGCATACTATAGCCTAACAACACATCCAGCTAGAACTAGGAATGAACGGCAACTCTACTACACATGTGGTTACTAACAAGATAGTAGATGCAATCCACTTGATCACTTTTCTAAAAAACATGCTGCTGAGGTTATACACATAATTGGCTAGAAGGAGCAACATATTAAGTAAAGGAATTATTTAAACTGTTGATAAATATTGCTGATGGTGCTGAACATGTTAAACTTGATTATGACACCTAATCTTTTTTTTTGTCAGCAATTGCCAGATTAAATGCTGATAACGATATATCTGCAGAAGCTAATATTAAGAGTTATTATTGGGCATCAGGTATATTGGTCAGGTGTTCAAAAACAGACTACATGTCTCTAAAATGTTGTCTCCTTTTGATTTGCATTTTCAGTTGGACATCTCCATTGTGAATTCCTGATATGAAAATTAAGCCTTTACCTGTCTCCTGAATGTTATTTACTGCTCAGATGTGAACATTGCTATTATGTTCCTTTAAATAAACAATTGTGTTCATGTCAGTCTCATCTTCCTTTCTTTGGAATGGATTCCAAATGTGCTCGTAATGGCCCTGACAATATAAAAAAGGTGTATGTCTAATATTAAATAGTTATGGTATGACTCAATTTATTTTCAAATTGTTTTTCATATTTGTGTGTTTGTCTGGACGGCAAAATGGTAGGCTAAATGTGATTTTTAAAGTCGGCATTTAATAATGCACCGTGGTAGCACTGTGGCAAGGATAAGGCAAATATATTGCAATGATATTCTTGCTAAATTGAGGTAGCTCCACACAATGTACGGCCTATTTTAAGTTATATATGGCAATTTGCGTAGGAAACTGACGGGTCTAAATATTTCTCTTGCGATTGTATGCTGTAGTGTTTGGCGCCATCTTCCGGTGATGATGTAGACAACATCCTTTGTTTTGGATCGCTTCCTCCGCAGCTGCTCACAAATTCACACCCCGTTCTTCCTGGTTCAAGAAGTGGATGTCAAGACGGTAGCCCAATTGGTTTTCAGACAAGTCCGAGGTTATCTTGAGATGGCAGGATTAGACGGATAATAACGACAATTCAATAACCCGGGGGAAGACTGAAGACTGTGTAAAGCTTGTTCTACAGTATGGTAGACATAAGGTAATTTTAAGATAAGACACCGCTCGCTGGAACAGAAGTGTGTTAGCTAGATACGTTAGCTATCAATTAGCATACTGTATGTGAACCGTTGACACGCTTGTCCAAGACACAAGTGGGTTAAACGGAGTCCCACGTCTATCTACCCAACAGGGTAACACAACATGGAAAACAAGGACAAAGTGCAGCTGAGGAATCACCCTCGAAGGTAACGTTATGGTGAATGGCAATGCAAAGATGTCACTTGACGTTTGCGTTGACTTTTATAGTCATTTATAGCTACTTTAATGACCCGTAACGGGTCTTATCTTACCGGTACGGTACCGTAGATCTGAAGCCAATGTAAAACTATTATGTGACTACGGTAGTTGAAAGGAGTGCTACTCTACAAACCAGAACTGTAAAACTTTCTTAGGATTGTTAGTTTACATGATGTACATGAAGTGATATTATTCTACCATAATACTTCACAACGACGTGCGACGTCATTGGCTATTGACACATGTAAGGCTATATAAATCACATTGTGTTGATGGATATTGAAGAACATATTACACATTATGAGGGGATATTTGCAGCCTTAATATATTTGTAATACATTCAAATTGAATAAATCTGAAGTTTTAACTTTTGAAATTAAGTAGCCTATACTGTGTCACTTTAAAAGTGACCTATTGTCTGTTACCGGTGTTACTGTCAAAATGTTACTATCAAAATATACTTTGAAAATTAAGAAATGTTATTTCAGAGATTGTTAAAACTACTAAATAGTGATGGTTGATTAGTGTACCGTAGTGTGTTTTGCTAAATTAATGTATGAGGCTTTCTCATTATTATTGGTAGTTAAAACTTACACTGTTCTATTTAGATAGTTGTGGGGAAAACAAATAAAGTTAAGGCTAGTAGTAGCTATGAATCAATCCTCCATAGTCTATTAAATAAGTATGAGAAAACATAGGAATTGTGATTTTAAAATGATGTAGGCCTATACAGTTGATTTAATAGATTGCACTAGCTAGGTGGACTTGGATTTCACATGGCTTCAGATAAACTAGGCTATGGCATCATACAGTATATCATGCACACAACTATTGTACATGCCATTTATTGACAGCAGATCATACAACACTGTAATTAACTGCAACTGAAAACACTTTAGCAGAAATTTCACTGTTTATTGTTATGATGTACAGCATCACAGTAGGAACTGTCAAGTTCCTATTATTGCCACAGTCCAATATAAGAAGCAGTGCTGGTAACACACAATTATCTTGTTATCTCGTTTAGCCATTCATCCAGTGTTTCCTCTGGAAGTTTTTGCAGTGGGTGGTGCTGCAGGAAATTTGTATAAAGTTTGTCACAGTTGTGGGCACATTCCTAATGTAGCCCATGTGTTAAAACAACCACCCTTACAATATTATGAATTCCAAACACAAGGGTTCCATATGTGTGTGTTTGTTTGTTTATTTATATATTTATTTATGTCAGAGTAGAGGTAGTTATTTCTGTTTTGTCACTGTTTGTTAAAGAACACATAATTCACCTTTCCAATTTTCTTTTACTTCAAGGGCTTAACCCAGAGGTTTATTAACTAGTGGGCTGGGACACGATTAGCCTAGGTCTTGCATCAGCTTTATTATTGTTGCAGGTCCATTAGATATCACATCTCAGTGTGACTTACCCAGGTACATTAAGGATTAATTGAAACAACATGATGTTAGGCTATAGTTTATAGGTCAAACCTAGTGCTTCTCAAATGTTTTGCCACATGATCCCAAAAGAAGCTCAAAGTGGAAAAGTGCAAGCTATTAACTTAGCTTGCGTTTTTCCACTTTGACACAAAAATAGTCTGTGAACAATTGCGTCAGTGGAGAGACAGTGCTCCTCTCATACTCGCACAGTTGTTTCCAAACAAGCTGGGGTGATTGTGGGAGCGATATAATGAAGAGTGTTCCTGCCTGTCTAACATCGCTGTTATACATGCGTCCTATTGTGAAACTGCCATCTGTTACAGCTGTTTGTTGCTTGTATTTTGTTATTACAAGTTTATAATTGGACATCGCTACTCTTCTGTCTTAGAAGAGTAGCCATGTGGATCAATTATGTAATGCCTGTCAAATATCACTTCATTCCCTACAGTCTACTGACATTCTTATCAAACAGTTTAAAACATTTTTGACCTGCTTTTGGTTAGCGGTATTATTTGTTTTTACCTCAACATATTTTTAATTGTATTGCTTGTGTTCAATATTCTTGTGCACTGTATCCGTGTTTTATAAGGTACCATGTTGGTACTTTTTATGTAAAGCACTGTTTCTATATCTGTGAAAAGTGCTATATAAGTAAACTAATTTACTTCATTTAGTATTAATAAAGTGCAATCCATAATGATATAGTCAGGATTGAAGTGAGAATGGAGACATTGGTGTTGATAATTCTTAGGAGTGCAGAAGCACCTGTATATTTACTGATAACTTCTCTGTTTGTCATTAAAGGCAGCTGAAGAAGTTGAGTGAAGACAATCTGACCAAGCAGCCAGAGGAAGTCTTTGATGTCCTGGAGAAGCTGGGTGAAGGGTGCGTCATTGAATAGTCTGTCTAGCATGACTTAACACACAGCTCTGAATAACCAGGTCCATAAAGTAGTCTACTGGCCAGGTATCTGTTCCAGACCTGTCATTGACGATGGTGCTGATTATACAATAACATTTCTGTAAAAATAAGCCTGGTTAGTACTTCAGCAAGTACTTTCTAGAACTGGTCCTCCCACCATGTACACGACATTATAATCGACGCGCACACATCAAACGGAAATGCTTTCGTCATACGCTTTGCCTTCTTTACTTTCTCCGAACTCCCGCTGACTGCCCTCCCATTTTGTACGTTCCATCTAGTCGTCTGTGTGTCAGTCACATGTTAAGGCCCACCCTCCAATGCTGCTCATCATACATATTGCCTCCCCATTTCCTGTTTCTCAACTTACTTCCTCTTCTGGACAGATAACTAGCAGCATGTGTGTGAGTGAGTGAGAGTGAGAGAGTGTGGGTGTGCGTGTGTGTGTGTGTTTTAGAGTACACAAGTTGGAGAGAGATTGTATCATTCCCCAGCCAGATATATTCTCCTAATCCCTATTGCAGCATGCTTATTTTTTAAGGAAGATTGGGTCAAATCTTCTGCCTCTGTTTGAGTCTCTCTCTCGGTTCATGTCATGTTGACGAGCTGTATGCTAGAATGTGACAGTTCAGGTCACATTCTAGCATACAGAACGACACATCTATTAGCTGCTAAAGCATTTCAATTGCATTGCTTTGAAACACGTATAGCAAAGATAATAGATTAAGTATAATAATAATCTATTTAATTTTAGCTGGAACTGCTCCAGGGTGTGTTTGAGTTGTAGACGTGATTTATGGAATGTGAATTATTTGCTCAGGTTTCAGTCAGAATGATGTGTGTGTGCTTGTGTCCGTGTGAGTTTTAATTTAACATTGTGTGTTGGTAACCTGTGTCTGCAGGTCCTATGGCAGTGTATTTAAAGCACATTATAAGGAGACTGGGGAGATTGTGGCCATTAAGCAGGTTCCTGTGGAGTCTGACCTGCAGGAGATCATTAAGGAAATCTCTATAATGCAGCAGTGCAACAGGTACCAAACAAACAGTTGTCTCTATGCCTGGATCACATCCCTCGCAATATGTTGACTATTTTGCCAATTACTTGTTTAATATAGTAGAATACTGTGTTGCAGTAGCTGCACTATTCTCTTGTAAATGCACTTAATTGAGATAACATTTTTATTTGGCATGTGTTAAGTATGTTAAGATCTCCTGGAATGTCAAACATGACATTAATCCTTGCTAGCAACAATGTGGTTTAACAGGAAAGACATATTTAAGGTCATGCTTTATCAGTTGGTTGTTAAAACTGTTAATTGGTGGTGCGTTAAATTAATCAAACACTGCATGGTAGTATTAGCCCCAGGGCCCAATACTACTACTAATGTTTCTACTGCTCTGTGTTTTGCAGTCCACATGTAGTGAGGTACTATGGCAGCTACTTCAAAAACAGCGACCTTTGGATTGTCATGGAGTACTGTGGTGCTGGCTCAGTGTCTGACCTCATACGGCTACGCAACAAGACGGTAACGCAGAAACACACACAAATACAGGGCAGTAGTTTCATGTACAGTACAGTGGTGTACAGCATTCAGTGTAAACAAATGTTAAGTACAGCCTGTCAATCCGTACATATAGCATAGGATGTACACTATACCACACACAAACTATTCCACAGACCCATTTTTAGAGTGTCATCTAAATGTATGCCATGCAGCTAATGGAGGAGGAGATAGCTGCCATCACCCAGTCCACACTGAAAGGACTGGAGTATCTTCATTTCATGAGGAAGATCCACAGAGACATCAAGGCTGGGAACATCCTGCTGAACGCTGAGGGGCAGGCCAAGCTGGCAGACTTTGGAGTGGCAGGACAGCTCACGGTAAAACAGTTTGTTTTTATATTTATAATAATATTTATATTGTTGTTATTATAGTTATTAAGGTGCTCCGGTAGGTGGACACTATTATTGTTATTAGGGTGCTATGGTAGGTGGACACTATTGTTGTTATTATGGTTATTAGGGTCCTAGGGTAGGTTTACAATATTATTACCAGTTTATTAGGGTCTTAAGTATGATGACACTGTTGTTATTATCAGTTTTGTCAGGGTCCTAAGTAGGATGACACTATTGTTTCCAGTTTTAGTTTGTAATATGGCTGACCGTTGCTAGCTCTATAGAGACATAAAGCTGAATATTGCTAGATGACACAGAGCAGATAGTTAGATTGTATTGCTGATGCCCAGAGAACCTGCCCAGTGTTGCTTGCAACCCTAGTTATTGTGAACACCATTAATTGCTTTAAAACTAGCCTTATTCTAGAAATAAAGGTACAACACGTATATGTTTATATAGGTCCCAGCTACACCTAAGTCATGACAGCTTTTATTATTATTATTTTTAAGGTAATGCAGGGATATTAATTACACATCCAAAACTATAATTTTTTTATATGGTAGTAGGACAATCTGACATGGTAGAGGGTTTTCACATGGGAATTGGCATCCCTCGCTCCATCCTGCCCTGGATTGGTGAGAGTATAGGCTACAGTCTGTGCGATAACATGTAGGCCACAACATTAAATGAAATCCAATGCAACATGAACATTGAATAAACTGCGGTTAATACATGGGTGCAGTTAATATAAAAGTTTATTAAAAAAAATTTACATAAAATACTGACCTGCGGTTAATAGTAGGGAAATTACAGTAGTTACACATTACTGGTATATGTACAGTAACAGAGTTCGTCCCACCCGGGGAAGGAACCCCAGTCTCCCATGCAGAGAACAGACGCTCTACTCGGCACGCCACCACAACCCATTCTGTAGCATGGGTGCATGGACACCTATATGCTGGTGCGAAACAGCTGTAGCTGCATGCGCTCCCGTGGATGGTCGTTTCAGCAGACAAACACATTCATGAAACCTCTTCTACCATTTTACAGGATCGTTAAGGCAGTTTCTAGTTTTTTATACAAATTCAAATAAATGAAATCATTTTGCTGACAAATACGAATACAAATATAGTGGACTCCCATCTCTAAGACACACACACACACACACACCCTCTCTCTTTTGGGTCCTGAAGCTACTTTGTCAAGCTGCTGTTCTGTCAACATTCACTAGAGTGCACCCACTCCTCATACTGGACTGGACCCATTCCCTATGTCCAGGAAATGTCAATATGGGTGTATGTATGTATGTGGCGTCAGCACCCTGTGTGGGGGACAACTATATGTATAGCCTTGTATCCATCTGTGGCTCTGCTTAAGTGAGTTTGTGATGAATAATGTATCCTTGTTGCTGTATGTGCTTATCAATGAGTGTGGCATTGATGCATGACTCCACTGGCATTTCCCTCACTGTGTACAAAGTAATGTCCCGCATTCGTGTGTCCGAGACCTTTTGTGTTTTATTTGCGTATGAAATACATATTTTCTAATACAGGGAATATTATAAATGAAACATAAATTGGCTTTTATGTCTTTTCTAGAATGTCAAACTGCAATATGCACACCAATAATTGCACAGACTATTATTTTGTTGACAGGCATGTGTCAATACTTCCACTGGATGCTTTGGCCGTGTGCAGCAACAGGTCACGTCTGTCATGAATCTTTATTTAAATGGAATGTGAACAGGTCACAGGTGTTTGTAATAATGTGGCTTATTAGTTCACTCCTCAGGTTGAATATAGGGGACGCTACAGTATGCTACCGTAGTGACAACATGTAGTGAGTCAGTTTTCCTGCCCAACACGTATGAGACGTGAGAAACGGTATGTCCACGCTCAGATAGCCACCCAATAGGTCTCAATCAGCCTGCTTATCTGAAGCACTCGTCTGCTTTTATGAGATAATTTAAGTCCATCTCATGTAGGATTCCATACACATCTTTGGATTATTAACTTACAATGAGCCCAAATGTCCAAGCAGTGTTCCATGAAAATATCAGTGACCATGTTCACATGCACACATACTCATCTTTCACCATAATGCGGATAACGTCAATATTCCGCTATTCCTAATTGGGGATATTGATGTTGCGAATGGTAGTTCAAACTGTGTGCACTTGAAGTACTTTTAATCACCGCTGCTATGTTCTCCTTCCTAGGACACAATGGCCAAGCGCAACACGGTGATCGGAACACCATTTTGGATGGCTCCGGAGGTCATCCAGGAAATCGGGTACAACTGCGTGGCTGACATCTGGTCCCTGGGAATCACGGCTATAGAGATGGCCGAAGGCAAACCGCCATACGCTGACATCCACCCTATGAGGGTGAGACTGTGTGTGTGTGTGTGTGGAACTTGATATTTGAGGTGAGGGAATATTTTCCTGTATAGAAATTCACATTCACACGATTAGTAGTAGGGGAAAGTTTGTTTGTGTGTGAATGTGAATCTCTATATAGGTAAAAATTCCCTATATTCTTTATCTAGGTAAATATTAAAGTGTGAAAATGAGACTATAAATCAGTAATATATTATTATTGCCTCAATGAGTTGTGAACATCTTGTGATGTACATATTAGACAACCCATGTGGTAGAGATTGTATTTGAGTTTTGCTGTATGTATCCTATCGCAATGTATCGTGACACGCATCATATCGTGATAGTTATCGTATCGTGACACATGTATCGTTATATGTATTGTATCGTGACCCATGTATTGTGATGTGTTTCATATCGTGACCCATATATCGTGATAGTTATTGTTTTGTGACCCATGTATCGTGACATGTATCATATCGTGATCCAAGTATCGTGATATGTGTTGTATCGTGACCTGTGCATCGTGATAGGTATCGTATCGTGACCCGTGTATCGTGCTAGTTATCATATTGTGACCCCATGTATCGTGATACTTATCGTGACCCATGTATTGTGATGTGTTTCATATCGTGACCCATATATCGTGATAGTTATCGTTTTGTGACCCATGTAGTGACATGTATCATGTATTGTGATTCTTATCGTATCATGAGGTCCTTGCCCATACCCAGCCCTAATGTCTACTGACAGCCTTAGTGTTTTCTATTCGGTCTTTAAATAAAATAAAATGACTGTGTTTTATTTATTTTTTCTCTTTCCCAGGCCATTTTCATGATTCCCTCCAACCCTCCCCCCACGTTCAGGAACCCAGACCTGTGGTCTCAGCCCTTCAGAGACTTTGTGGCCCAGTGTTTAGTCAAGAACCCAGAGAACAGAGCAACCGCTACACAGTTACTACAAGTACATTTAAATGCACAGATCCTACATTCTGCCACTAGATGTCACACTAAGCACCATCTCAAACACATGCACTAACATGCACACACTGTTGTCCTGTGTGTTCTGTGTCCCTGACGTTAAGCACCCGTTCATCCGCTCAGCAAAGTCCAGCTCCGTCTTGAGAGCGATGATCACAGACGCCATGGAGATCAAACTGAAGAAACAGGAGGAGGCCGAGCAGAGAGAGCAAGACGCAGAGGACGAGGATAACTCTGTACGCACACACATACACAAAGAATATACATGCGAGATCATAATAATAATGAGTCATCGTTGTCTTGATGAATATATTTAATGAAAGCATGACCATGGAGAAGACACACATAGCATGCTATGTAAAATGCTTCTGGGTTAGATGAAGCAGCTACAGATATTTATATTGTGATAGAAGGGAGAGGGGTGTCTTTAGAACAGCAAGCAGTTTACAATGACAACAAAGTGTCAAGTTTACAGTGGTTATATGAGCTACAATAAAAGACACGTCAGAGGGGGTTACAACTTAAGACGAGGGAAAGATCAGAGGTAAAGACAGATTTTCATTCTTTTAAGTTCTCACGAGGAGAGCTTAGGTAATTTGGTCACATACATATTAAAATATAGGTTGTCATAAGGCTATATACTGTAAGATGTACAGTACAATTTCAGTACTACACCTATTCATAAGAATGTATTCTTATCACTATTACCCTATTAAACAAAATAGCGTTATCCAACACTTTACACTGGTACACAACAGTTAATTTCAAATGCAACTCAAGATGTTATACTGTAGAAACCCATATAGTTTTGTCTAGTGGAAAGCAAGACGCATTGAATCAGCGTCATCAAATAGTAGACAGCTAGCCCCTCAGGTTGTGCTGCGCTGATAACACTGGCCTCCTCAGGTCCCTTGTTCCTAGCTTGTTCGTCATCTTCCACACCATCTTCACCCTGATTCTCCTGAGACGTTTTAAAACCGTTTCAATAGATGGCACGTCTATAAAGTATAAAGATATAAGGCTGTGTGCGCTCTTGTGGGCAGAAATCCGTTTTTAATAAACCATGTTTTAGCAGATCGCTTTTTGGGGCCATTGTACCTTCATCATGATTAACAAGAGGTTAGAACGTGGGGCTAGCTGGATAGCATGCTAATTTCACTTTATACAGTAACTCTACAGCACAAAATAACATAATGGCATATATAAAACAATAAAATAACAGAATTTTCTGTCTCAGGATGAAGACGAGGTAGACCTGGGCACCATGGTCCGGGCAGGGTCTGGAGACTCCGGAACCATCCGGGCGGCTGGCTCCACAAGCAGCACAGCCGGGACCATGATCGAACATGACACAGGAACTATGGTGTCCCAACTGGGAACCATGGTGATCAACTGTGATGAAGAGGAGGATGAAGAAGCTGGCACCATGAAGAGTAAGACACACAAATACACACACTAGGGGTGGAGCTCATTTTTAAAATGATTTGTGTTCTGGAAGAAAACAAAACAAAACAGTTTATAATGTGAGCGAGGTGGATATTTGTGCTCTGCCTGCTTTGCTGACTTGAATGGAAGATAATATGCGAGTAGAAGAAGTCACAGACAAGTGACTAAGAGCAGCGCTGATCCGCTGCTCGTAGATGTAGCATGCTACATCTACGCCTGTGTCACGCAGTTGCAGATATCACACTGGAGAAATGGAAAGCTATCTAGCAAAGTTGTTGGTTAGGCTACTTTTAACCTAGCCTTGTAACCTAGCCTATATGTTTGCTAGTGTAGCAGTAGTAGGTCTAATTGTTGTTTGATTGTTTCCAATTGGATCTACTCTTGATAAGGATTGGGATATTTGCATAGCGCTACTCTCCTTTTTATCAGACGGCAGGATTTGTTAGCTGCATTATTAGCTCCGTTGTCCAGCCTAGTGGCTACACCTAGCAACCTCCATCTATTTTTGACCACTTTGCCTGTCATAGTCCTAGTGTAGTCATAGACCTATTCTATTGGTTTATATGCTTGATAAACTATAAACGGCAAACGCAAAAACATTCATTACTTATTACCACAGACATGAAGTTAAATACCGTAATTTTCCGGCTATTATCCGCGGTTAATACATTTATTTTGCAAACTGTCGGCAGCTCTGCGGCTAATACTCTGGTGCGGTCTATACACAGGGTTAAAATTGTTTTCTCTCATTTGGCTATTTTTATTATTATTTTTAAGGTAATGCAGGGATATTAATTACACATCCAAAACTATAATTTTTTTATATGGTAGTAGGACAATCTGACATGGTAGAGGGTTTTCACATGGGAATTGGCATCCCTCGCTCCATCCTGCCCTGGATTGGTGAGAGTATAGGCTACAGTCTGTGCGATAACATGTAGGCCACAACATTAAATGAAATCCAATGCAACATGAACATTGAATAAACTGCGGTTAATACATGGGTGCAGTTAATATAAAAGTTTATTAAAAAAAATTTACATAAAATACTGACCTGCGGTTAATAGTAGGGAAATTACAGTAGTTACACATTACTGGTATATGTACAGTAACAGAGTTCGTCCCACCCGGGGAAGGAACCCCAGTCTCCCATGCAGAGAACAGACGCTCTACTCGGCACGCCACCACAACCCATTCTGTAGCATGGGTGCATGGACACCTATATGCTGGTGCGAAACAGCTGTAGCTGCATGCGCTCCCGTGGATGGTCGTTTCAGCAGACAAACACATTCATGAAACCTCTTCTACCATTTTACAGGATCGTTAAGGCAGTTTCTAGTTTTTTATACAAATTCAAATAAATGAAATCATTTTGCTGACAAATACGAATACAAATATAGTGGACTCCCATCTCTAAGACACACACACACACACACACCCTCTCTCTTTTGGGTCCTGAAGCTACTTTGTCAAGCTGCTGTTCTGTCAACATTCACTAGAGTGCACCCACTCCTCATACTGGACTGGACCCATTCCCTATGTCCAGGAAATGTCAATATGGGTGTATGTATGTATGTGGCGTCAGCACCCTGTGTGGGGGACAACTATATGTATAGCCTTGTATCCATCTGTGGCTCTGCTTAAGTGAGTTTGTGATGAATAATGTATCCTTGTTGCTGTATGTGCTTATCAATGAGTGTGGCATTGATGCATGACTCCACTGGCATTTCCCTCACTGTGTACAAAGTAATGTCCCGCATTCGTGTGTCCGAGACCTTTTGTGTTTTATTTGCGTATGAAATACATATTTTCTAATACAGGGAATATTATAAATGAAACATAAATTGGCTTTTATGTCTTTTCTAGAATGTCAAACTGCAATATGCACACCAATAATTGCACAGACTATTATTTTGTTGACAGGCATGTGTCAATACTTCCACTGGATGCTTTGGCCGTGTGCAGCAACAGGTCACGTCTGTCATGAACCTTTATTGTGGTGTTAATCACCATTTAGGGATATTTTGGCTACAGTCTGTTCCTGCACGGCGAGGTGTCAGACACGACCAATTGCTCAGCAGTAAAGCAAGACACTGTAATGAAAGGCCTGTAGATTTGGTGTCTGTTCCTTTACACCTCTGTCGATGAAAGGGAGACTAGAGCTGCAAGACCTGTCTGATACAACACACTTACTTTGAGACGTGCATTTACACACACACACACACACACACACACACACACCCACTAGTGACATTAAACTACAGTATACAGTAGACCCATTGGATAACCTACACACACACACACACCTCTGTCAGTACACACAGCAACTATATCACTCATTGACAAAGATCTTAAGACACACACACAGTCTTCTGTCTAATGACAGGCTATTGTGTTAGCATGGATCACTGTTGCTGAAGTTACAATTGCATTAACTTACAACAATTTAGACTTTATAATTTAATTAGCAAGGCAATTACCCTCAACTCTGTACGTGTGTGTGTCTAAAGCGGGATGCTGGAGGGCCCTAGAGAATGATAAGATATTGGATCAGACATTAATCATTACTAATGCTGCCGGACAATGAAAAGCCTTTTCATTTACACTGATTATCCAGCAACCACACTTGCATGCACACAACAGAGTGCATTCTGGGATTATAATTTTTTTTTTTACTCTTTGGCTTGTTCTGACTTAATGGTGTAGTGTGTGTTATCTGGCCAGAGGATTAGAGCGGTGAACATATGGGTCCCTGTGACACACACAAACACTGCTGTTTGGACAAAGCACATGTGCACATGCATAATCATGCCTGTATACCTGGCTGGCTTATAATACCTGGACTTTAAAAATATGACTGAAATCCTGCTCAATTTCTTTTTTGATAGCACAAAGGCTCTTATACTACTTAGTACTACTACTTAGTGGGGTATACGATCTGGTGTGATTAGTAGTAAGGTATAAGATCCAGTGTGATCTACTGTACAATAGTATATCTTTGCTATATTCTGTTGCAGCAATTTTATTAAACTGCTGTGTTCCTACAGTATTGTAGTTCAGTTTAAATGGACTATATTGTATATTAAATCAAGGGTGCAGCAGTGACGTCGGGCCATTTGTCTTCTAATTAATCACTGCATCTCTCGTGCAGAGGTCCAAATGGCAAGCAGTTTGGCAAGGAGATGCTAACCAGGTTAAGTTTGTCTTGTTTTAAGTGAATTTATAATGAAGAACTATACTGCTTAATTAATTATTTACACTAGACTACACAGTGTCGTTTGAAATGTCGCACAATACATTTTTTGCTTTTGAAAAATATATAGATTTTAATAAAACTTTAGTTTTAGGTTGCGCTGTTTTAATATCTATAAATCAAGAGCAACACTGTACATAATACTTTCATAACATATTTGCTGTACAAGTCACTTGATTTCCATTGCTTTAAAGGTACACTCTTTGATTCCCTTACACAACTCTCCAGAACCCTGCATATTCCCTCCAGTGAGAATTATGGATAAAGACAACATTGTGAATGCAGGCAGTTATGCTACTCTTTGACAATATAACAACATTGCTTATACAGTATCTCACAAAAGTGAGTACACCCCTCAAATATTTGCAAATATGTGAGCATATCTTTTCATGTGACAACAATGAAGAAATGACACTTTTCTGCAACGTAAAGTAGT
>JAOEGT010039430.1:0-23272 GCA_025447795.1 Speoplatyrhinus poulsoni | reverse complement strand
ATATATATGCGCCAAAATAATGAGCCTGAATCGTGAATGTAAGTTCAGGTGAAATGTGTGCTTTAGATGAGACATGTGAGTGAGAAAATAGAATTTGTATTAATAATGATAAAAGATTGTCATATAGGCACAGAAATCGCTAGACCCAATAGTTATTTTACACCTTTAGACCTACTGAAAGAAATAGCCAATAGTAACATATAGTAACTAAATGTACTCATTCAGCTAGTGGCTTTGCAGCCTTAAGCAATGTACCTCTTCCATCCAGTTATAAATATAACTGACAGCACCCATGTCTGACCCTTACATCTCCAAACTCAAATAATACACAGCAGCTCCTCCCCATACTTCTGTTTATACACACACACGCGCACACAAACACACAGTGGGTAAACATTATGAAACTAAACACACTGACTGTAACAAACATCAAATGACTGCATCTTTATAGAAAAGGGTTAATTACTTTGTATTGCTTTGGTCTGTTCTGTGAGCAACCAGCTCATGAAGGCATTCCACCGATCATGAGGGCGGCTGTAGCATCCAGAAACACCAGATGGCGCCACTGAATTTGGCAGCAAAGACAGGATATGAAAGCCCCCTATGGTGTCATTAGTGTCCATTTTGAACTCTCCTCTGCAGTTTCCACGGCAACTTTTCCACTGTCTCTCTCACATATTCCTCTTTTCTTTCTTGCTTCTTCTTGACAGCGGCAAAGAGCTCGCCTCAGAACGCGAACTCGTCCTTTTGCTCGGAGTCTGTGTCCACTTGGTCCCATTTACCTGGGGACAGGCACTCTTCAGTGTTTAAATCCTGGGGACTTAACCCAATGTCCAGGACCTGGGGGTTAGTGCGAGACTCAGCGAGTCTGAGAGTGAGACAGAGACAAAGTGAGAGGAAGTGAATTAACCACAACATATAACCATACAAATCCCTGACCAAAAGCAATTATACATACATACAGTACATTACATGTATGAGAAATGATATGAGCAACTCTGTGCTACACACAGTGAGATATTGCCTGGACAGAAATGTAGTCCAGTATTCCACTTCCGCCTGTGGTGACAACAGGAAGGAAAAACAATGATGATGGTAACAAAATGCATCACCAATTAAACAAAGACCATGCGCCTACCCTGACAAAAAACACACGATAGGACCAACACAAACGCACTCCCGTCCATCAATGATGCTCATGAACAATGCTCACCATGTCACTTTTTCCCCAGTGATGAGAGTTCAAGGCTGACAATCGTATGGAAAATTGTGTACATATGTATGGATTTTTAATATAGTTTGTGATGTGATAACAGACACACTGGAAGAATACATCAAGTTACATGGCAGGTCTACATATGTAATTCTAATGGGCACATTCAACATGGTTCGTCTGAGCCGTGCTAATGATGTATGGCCACGTTAAGATATGACACTACACACTTTCTAATTTAATTGGATCAACACTGACAGACAGATGAGCTTGATGTGTCTACAGCAGGGTGGGATGGAGGTCACTAGACTCACTGAATGGTTGTGTTACCTGAGTACGATTCAAAGCTATCCAGACTGCGGCTGAGGGTGCAAAGGAAACATCACAAGTCAGGCAGGGGTTGGCAGGAACGCATTTGAGTGATTGGATGGTAAACGTAACACACACACACCTAATTGTGTGGGCTATAGTGTACCTGCGGCAAGTGTAGTTTGTATATCATACCGTTTATTCCACTTTTTTTCCCTATTGAGCCACATGCTAACCCTGTCACTTCAGGATGCAAACTTTCCTTTTATTAAAGTAGAGTGATATATTCAGACCTTAAAATCTGTAGATTACCTTTACTATTTTATGTAGATTACCATAAAATAGTTTATGGCCAACAGATGGCAGTGTTGCCTCTCCAATAATTCTCCAGAGTTGAAGAAAAGCACTATACAGCAGAAGATGAAGCTTAAGCAAACATTATAAAAGACCCACACAATTTAAAAGTAAGGGGATACACACCTGTAATGAGTTGTGAATAAGTAAGGTCCGGGCCCTACTTTACACCAACTATTGAATGGGTGGCGCATGCATGCATGCATGCATGCAACTAACATGTATGCGCATGCACACACACACACACACACACACACACATCGTATAAAGATTACATTGTGTGAGATTTAAATACCCTGATGTACATAACATTCTGCATAATACAAACATTATTCAGTAATACCCTCACCGTCTAAGCTATACACTTGGCGCACACCAAGATCAGCACCTCCACTAGTTGTCAACGTATGACTTTGACGCCTTCCTACATTTTCTGTTCCTATTAAAACGGGAATCTACGTCGATATACAGTACATCCCCGCTTGGGTTGGGAACTTAATCGTTAATCACAGAGTAATAAATTAATGGTGTTAGGGTGTAATTACAGTGTGTGCTCACAATCATCTGATAACGTGACTAGAATGGCCTCTAAAGCACCTGATTACAGACTGCACAGCACAGTCTCCTATTACTAAATGAAAAAAAGAGAGAAAGGACCACAGAGAGGGGGGTGGGGGGGGTAGAAAGTAGACCTGGGGGAAATTAACCAATAAAAAAAGGTTTGAATGAGACTTCACAGTTGGGTTTAAAAACAAGCCGTTAATACAGTTGGCTATTGCAACAGAGGGCCATGCTACAGTACAGAGTGGGGAGCATTAATCACAGTGAGTGTCCCGAGCTGGAGTTGGATTCGTTTTCTGGTTAGCTTGAGAGACTCAGTCAGCACAGCGAATACAACTGGGCTGTGGAGCTGTTAACCTTGGGACTTTAGAGACTTTAGACCTTAGGACTTTATTTACGGCTCTCCCATTTCTTTCAAGTTTATACATTTATCTCACTTTCCTTCACACAGCTCTCTTCTGTGAGTCAGCTAAACACACTGATGTGCGTTAGCTGGACGTTTGTAATGACAGACGACGTAAAGATATTCTCCCTCTGTGAAAGCGGCGTGTGCCAAAGAAAGTGGTACACGGGGCTGGTGGAAGCAGCATGACTCAGGGTGGGTGTCAGCCGTGCCGTGCCGTGTCTGGCTCTGTGAACAGAGCCAGACTCCTGCCTGTAGGAGAGCACTGCGGTGAGGCAAGCGGGGCGGGAGTGGCAGCGTTTACTGTGAGAGCACAGCAGTGCGAACCAGGGACGGCTATTTCCAGAAAACAGCGCCTGTGGCTCTAGCAAAGCCAGACTCAATGCTTACCTTGAAAACGCCTCATCCAGACCGTCCTCCAGCTCCTGACAGGCAGAAACACATAGCAGGTGTTACGGTGGAGACATGGTGAAGATAAGTTGTGTTTGTTCAGGAACATCATGCTCATCCACATGCGCAGCTGTGCTGCTTATACACCTGTATTCCAGGATCTGTGTTGGACCCGCACACACACACACCTCTCAAAACACACACCCTCTCCTGTGTGGCGTATCAGATAAGGCCATTCAATGTAGCATTGTCTAACACACAACAGAAATATAATAAAACAACAGGCAGCACGGGTCACGCCACCCAAGAAACCTCATCAAGACCCACAGCTGGTTACGGCTGAAACTCCTCGACGTTTCCCGCTCTCAGCTTACCCATACGATATTGTTGTTCTCTGTCGCATGGTTGTCCGCCATAAATGCGTCTGCCTCACTCTCCATTGGCCCTTGGTGGACCAGCGCTGCATTTGCCCCTTCTGCCAGATCTAGAAGTTTGGCTGTGGCCACCTCTGTAACACACAGCAAGCAAGCATGAAACATGAGCCAGTACAAAACACGTAATGGCAGGAAACTAAGAAGTGGCAAGACACTCAAAATTATGAATACATGTTCCACTGAACCAGTTTGTGGGATATTACAATAACCAGGCAGGCATGCAACAATAAACACACAGTTAACTGAAAAAGCTGCGATGACATTCATTAGAGACAAACTGTATCATCAGTAGCCAGCCATGTGTCACTGAATGATAAGCGGTTATGCAATAACCCCGACTCGTGCATCTGATCGCAGAGATAGTGGTGCATCATTTGATAATTTGACAACGGCCACATCGTTTGTATTGCGCGTGTGTGTGTGTTATCTTTTAAGCATGCATGTTGTGAGTGTGTGTGTGGACACCCTAATGTTAAGAGATTCCTTAGTTGGGACGGTGGGACCGAATTGTTCTTTGAGACGCCACCCCCTTCTCTATTAAAGCCCTTCATTATCCTGACTTGCCTGTTGCCCAGTTAACATGGCTTGCATAAGAGAAACTCAAAAAGGGTGTCAGCTTGCATACACAGTCAGACGCTTTATACAACCTCGACCGTCAATCAAGGCTCAATGACATTTACAGCATTTCCCGTCTCGCTAAGGAGGCAATTATCTGAGAGATTGGTCATCCGATACGACCATACTGGAGAAAGGCAGGGTCAAGGGTCATCTGGTGGTAATGTTATCTATGCAAGTCAATGGCACTCAGCTGGGTGTTTTGGGGAGCTCAGTGTCTGTCCGGGGAAGCAGATCAGCATAGAGTGGTGCATGAGCCTGGCCTTGAAGGAACTAAATCTGCTATGGTACCACTGCAGCACACATCTGAGGCCACAAAAAGATGGAGATGCAAAATGTTGTGCACATGCAGATGCACGTCGGATAATATGACAGACAGACCGGAAGCTAGGGGAGAGTTGACTGTATCATATCTCATGAATAACGCTGAATCATCTTAGACATACATCCCTCACACTCATTAAAAAAAAAAAAAAAACGGAGTGGCCGTGCTTTCACTGCACTCGATAGAATGCACTGATCATTTTCCTTTTATTTAGACAGGCTTTTGGTTAGTTTTTTTTTAGGTCTAGATAAAGCGAAAATACATTCTGCCATAGTTAGCTAGGTAGTTAGCTAACTATTCGTTAATCACCTCTATTAGGTCAGTAATGCAAAGCCTTTAGCAAAAAGGGTGAACCCAGTTCAAGAAGCCCAAAAGCATCCAAAGCTCCGTTACCAGTAGTGTACACAATTACGCAATTTAACTGGAGGGAAATTCCAGTTGACCCTTGGGGCTAAACATACAAAGCTTTTCTATTACCACCATCTGTTTGTTGAAATCTCATAATTCCTCCAGTAACCAACAATTAACCCTAGAATTGCATTCATATTGAGATGAAGAAATCCCAGCCTTGCTACATGCCCCATGAGTTCAGCTAAAAAGATAGATATTTTTTCAACCAATCACATGTCATAACCTCCATTTCCCAGTACAATGGTGAAAAGTTATAGATATGCGCTAGTAAGAAGTAAGACCAATTGGAAAGGGAGACTGTGCAGCATGTTTTCTGAATGACTCCTATGCCAATGTTGTGTAATCCTGCAATATGAGGAATCCATCTGAAGAGGAACATCTGAGTGAGAGAAAGCAGCAATGATGTAATCAAATCCACGACTTACCGGATGCCAGTTTAATGACAAAAATATGGATGATGTGATCTGGACTTTTATGTTCTTGCAAGATGTAACATCTGCCTTTTGAATAAGATGTAAGTGTTAAATGCTCTTTTTGGATAGCCCCGTCTATACAGTGAGAAGTGTCTTTTTCCCAATTGTTTTCTATTGGCAGGCGTTTTGCGTGCTGCTTATGCGCCCTGGGCGCCTGCTGCGCCTTGCGTTTTTGGAGTTGAAAAGTATTCAACTCTGTGGAGAAAAGCGCCCGAAGTCATCTGCGTTTTTTCCTGTTATCCCATTGGACTGGATAACGGGGAAAAAAACGCACCCATTGGATGGGATAACAGGAAAAAAACGCTTTTCTGCTCAGAGTTGAATACTTTTGAAGCGGACAAGTTTACAGATACGAGGACAAGTAGAGGCTGTTGCTTGACACCAGGAGGTGTATAGTAGCGATACTATGATAACGTCTAAAACTGCTTCACTAAAACAATATTAGTGTTAGAGATTCGCTGGAAATAAAAAAAAGTTGCATGCTTGTAAAGTTAAAAAACTATAATTGTTTTAGCAGGGCTAGCTAGCTGGCTACTATGCCAGTTCTACATACACACACACACACACAGAGTACTCAGTGTCAGAGGATTGTTTTCGTTTAAAAATAAAAAAAATAAAATGTACGCTTCGAACTGCTTTTTTTTTTGCAGAGTAGGCTGCTACAAAAGGCGCTGCAGTGCGCCTTGCGTTTTGGAAGCTGAAAGGCGCGGCCTGTGGCTCGGGGCCTTAGAAGTCAAAGTAATCAAACCTACTGAAAACAGAAGCATGAATAGGCCTTTCCTAGTCATGTTTTGACAAAAGTTTTTAAAATTTATAGAGATATATTCTCGAGATGATAAAAGGTGCATTTGAAATCATCAAATAAGACACACTGGTTTTTGCTGGACAGTGTGTAGCGGTACCGGCCAATATGAGCACATGCTGCTTATTGACTGACTGCCATTGTTAAAAAGCTAATGCGCTACATTCTAGATTAGGTGGAGGTAATGTACCATGTAGACAGTAGGTGGCAGTAATTCACCTATAACATTGGACCCCAACTTCTGTGGAGTTCCATGGCAGAATCTGGCATGCTAAACTAGTAGTTTAGCATGCCAGGTTAAACTAGTAGTTTAGCATGCAAGTAGTTCAGCGTGTGTGGCCGGCTGACCTAGGCTTGCCTAGTTTTTACTTGTTAAATTATCCTTTGCTGTAAGCGCTGTAGGGTGCACGTGAGCAACAACCCTAAGTATATCTTTATTGCTGCTGAATAGATCTATTAGGTGAGAAAGCTAAGTATATGTGAGTGTGATGAGCATAACTGATCGGCTTTTGTTGCACTGTACGGCCAAGTGGGAGCATATACTGTAGAGTTGATCATTACCCTCATCATCCCAAAAATAACTGTCAAATGTCCTGTGAACAGCACAGGCATTTGCAGCTCATTTGCATAACGACAGATTTCTTCAAAACAAAAAGTGTAGAGAAATCACAAACGAGTCTAATTTGTGGACATGCGTCACCAAAGTGGGACAACTTAGGATATGTGGCTCAGTGGTATTCCTCCCCGAGGTTCTCGTCACTGTGACAGAGGGCAGAGGGAGGGGCTCAAGAGATGTGTGATGAGTGGCAACAGTGACTCACCTCCTACACTGGCAGAGCTTTCTGACTGGGAGCTGCTGGCTCCTTCACCATCTGAGCCAGACTTTACTCTCTTCTCTTTTTCTGCATGGGAAAGAAGAGGTTTCAGTGAAATACAGTGAACAACAAAGCTCTTCTAACTTTTTCCATAGGTTTTTAACATATTAAATGTCAAATTGTCCATACATGTGTGTGCCATTTCTCTGGCAGCTTGGGCTAGAGCGTGACATTTTTTCCAACTGTTTTTTCCCCCACTATTTTTCCACATTTTACAATTGAATGACTTTCAGGCACTGTGCACATGCTCAAAAATAAAAACAACCCAATTGATCACTACTAACGAGCAGCAACTGACCTTGGAGTGTTTTTCTGCTCAGTCCACACAGATCACTGACCCCTAACTAAACACTACAGCTATTCCAATACCGAGTGAGTCTGCTTGCTGTTACTGTAGGTCTTTATCTCATGTACAATATGTCTACAAACAAGATGTGTGGGTGTACTCACTCAGCCTCATTTTAAAGCCAAGCAGAGTACACACACACCACTTGTCTACCAACATTCCTCTACATAGGAAACCCCTTTAAGCACTGCCATTAAAATAGCTCGAGGTTTAAAGCCCATCCCAGCCTTTTCCTCAAGGGTGTGCTTATATTAAGAAGCCGTTTAACGATCTCTTAACAATCCTTTGAATTGAAAATAAGAAAAAAAAAAAAACTCCCATTCCCAGGAGAGCCAAGGTAGCTTAGTGATGGCTTCTATACAAAACACCTCCCTAGACGCCCATTCTCCTCTGTTGTTTTACAAGTCAACTGCAGTGGTTTGGACAAGTGTGTGCTTACTGCAAAGCACAGAAAACAACTTGCAAAGGATTAGCCAGTTCAGCACTTGTTATACCGTTGTATTTCAGTGTCTTATGCAGAGAGGCAGGAGCTGCTGTTCTGCTACTCCATATGTGGGTCAGGCACTCGCACTGATCAGGAGAGAACTTCAGAACTACACTTTATTTACAATGTGAGGCGTGCGGGAGGGTTTGTAAGACATCTACACATCAATGGGCCTATATGCCTGTTCCCCTTTACTTTGCCCAGAGCCTCTGGGTTGTTGTCACTGGTGTGTTGTAGTGTGTTCAAAGGGCATCGTCCTCTACTGCTACTCCTTCATCCCACTTCCTTAACCTCCCAATGTAGGAGATCACAGCCTCATCTTTATGATCAGAAGTCTTGCTTCTGGCACCACAGAACTTCTTAAAACTACACATCAGCAAACACCATCGTTGTCCCCGTCATCAGCAACATTGTGTTCTATGCTCCTGGAAAACACAGCCTATCAGAGGTGTTTCTTGAGTGTGAGCATGACACACACACAGATATGCTGTTTGGACACTTTTAAAGATTTTAATCAGAACATGCGAAGAGAGGAGCTTAACGTCTTTAGCCTTGATCTGTTAAAATGTGCTCAAATTAAAGACATTTAAAAGAAAGGCACTGTGATAAACACCTTTACCTTATAAATTAAAGTGTGTGTGTCTCTCTCTCTCAAGTAAATAACCTTGCCTTCACATATCAGAGACAGGATCGATGGCACTGGAGCTGTCATGGAAGAGCTGACACATACACACTATCCTTTCTTGGTACTGGTTTCCCTTTCATCACATTTGTAATAAGACCATCATTGCCTTGAACTCTAGATACAATGACTATGGTATTTTATGTGATATAAATGTTATTTCACATAGCATTACACTGGGTGGGAAAAGGATTCACGTGTGTGTGGTTTATACAAGGAGAACAAACCGCTTGACAGGGGAAAATGGAGGTGCCATGTGCTAGACTGACCTGACAGCTACTGCATGTGAAGGCTCCTGAGTTGATAAGCTCACAGGCAGAAACGCACAAGCAACACAAAGAGAAGGGAGCGCTCTTACAGCAACCCACACACACACCTTTTATTTACATGGAAGTCACACGTGCAAGAAAAATGACACGTGGTCCTGTTTGAAATTAAATAGACTGAGCGTGTGCATGTGTGCACACTACGATTGTGTGTGTGTGTGTGTGTGTGTGTGTGTGTGTGTGTGTGTAGAGACACCCATCCCGGCCAAGCGCATCTGCTCGGTTGTATACGCATTAGTCTGCTATTCAACCACACTGCTTCATTTCAGTCTTAGAATAGCAGGTTGGTACCAACAGGGAGGGAAAGAATACACACTAAATATTTAATGATGAGAAACGTGCTTTATAGAAGAAACATAGGGAGGGCGGGGAGAAAGCTCCACCATACATCTGTGGTCCGGATTTCACCATTAACACCACCGGTGAAGATTTACTGAGGCTAGTCAGCCCAGACCTGCTCCCAGCTAGCCTTACTTCTTCTGGCTTTTGCCTAGATTAGTTTTTACCTGTGACTGTTTTTAATAGAGAGGCCTCGCACTAATCTCAACTGTCCTCCAAGTCTCAGCTGGCCAGCAGGTCGTGAAAATACTTCAAAATAATGCACTTCATTTTTGTGATATATTGACAACAATATATTATAATGTGCATTGTGTTTACTCTCAAGCAATGGAGCACTTGTACGCAAGTCTAAGCCGAGGCAGGAAACTACGGTGTATCTCACCACAATGTGAGGAAATAGACAGCATGGAATAAAGACATAGGGATAACTGTATTGTTCCCATATCCCACAGACCCCTGAGGGAGCGTTTCCGTGGTGAGGGAAAAAACGTGCAGGCGAGTGCAAACGTGAGAGGAGAAGGATAAGGAAAGAGCGACAGGGTGAGACGGTGGCGGCAACGTTGGAGGAAGGAAAAGGTTTCCGCTCAGATAATAACCTCTAGTAGCGGTTGGAAGGAGAAGGCGGGGGGGAGGGGGTGCGACCATGCATACCTTCCTTGGCAGCCTGCCAGAACTCAAATGCCACTCTGAAAGCCTGGGCTACCGTCAGCGTAACCGCCTGGGCCTGTGAGAGAGAGACACAGAGACCGACCTCAGTGGCCATAACAGGATCGGATGACAAAGGAAGTTCCCAAACAGATCCTTCAGCTGGGGAAGAGGAACCAGGCGCCTCCCCCTCGCCTCCTCCTCCTCATCTCCACAGTGGCTTGTTTACGTTACTGGGCTCAGACATGGCCTTTTGCCTATGCCACAATTAGCATGGAGGAAGGAAGGAGAGGGAGTGGCACCGTCATTCAGCTCCCCCAGGGATGAGAGGCGGGGCTGCGGCCACCCGTTGCTGGACCGCCTCCTGGACCGCATCCTAGTGAGGAAATCCTCACATAGCACAGGCAATCATAAAGAAATACTGAACCAATGTGTGTTAAACACACGTTTAACACACATTGGCAGACCACTGACTGCCATCGCTTCTCAAAAACACACTTCTAATGCGTCAACAAGCTAACCAGTGTATCTCTCTACCTGTAGAATGTGTTATTATGGGTTCATTAATGGCATACAAGAGGACTTCATATTGAGGCGTGCAATCAGGAGAGTTCAGGGTTGAATAAAAGTTCAGTATCACTTTAAACCTGTACTTTCCCCACGAAGAGGTTTGATCTAAAATAAATCAAATGCTGAGCGTATATAAGAAAACCCAGCCATCCACACTATAGCCTCAGCCCTCAGGCCTTCAGATGTGACATCTAAGCACATGGAGTCTAACCAGCATACCAGCTTAAGCCACTGTTCAGAGATGCTACACAGCGCAGGTTTATAATCATGGGATCCTCATCTCAGGTGTGTTCTGTGACAGCCACACAGCTTCGATAGTCCAGTGTCCAGCTATACAAGGCTATAGAACTTGGGCACGGTCACTGGACTTTACTCACCACTTTCCGCTTGGTGCAGAGGAAGGCGTGACACTCAAGGGTCTCATTCTGTTGGCTCTGGACGATGTAGGCAAACACTTTATCGTGCATCTTGTCTGCCGTGCAGTATGATATTCTGACAAGACACAAAGGCACGCGCACATACACACATACAGTTTGCAATAAAAATACATAAATGAACCCTATTTACAGGGCTGTCACAAAATAAGCAGGGTAATCATGCAACACCATCTCCTCTAAGCTCCTTAAGCTGGACTTTTATTGCATTTACACAAACTGCAATAAAATAAAATACAAATGTACTGGCAAGACATCTGTGCTGTCAGAGTTGCTATACAAATGCATAGTCACTTGTAGGATGTAGAGTGCAGAGCAAACTTGCAAAATTATGAGCAGAGAATATGCGTGCCGTCCGTAATGTATAGCATCCTTCCGCTATGCTCTGCAAACAAGCCGTTGTGGTGGTTTACATTTCCTTTGCGCTGGACGATTTTGAGATCTGTTTTTTTATTTGCCTGTAAAGGTGGAAGGCATCATGCACCGAGCATGTTAATGTTTGCCTTGTAAAGTTTATGTCTATTACATGTGTAAGCTCTGGTTTAAAAGAGTAGCTGAACCAATTAAGGTGCGGTCTGTGTAATCTCTTAGTGTCTCAAAAGGTATTACCACTCCCCGTTTACAACTAACATTTTGTTGATGAATTAAGCTGTGATGTTCCACAAATAGCTCAGATTGTCCACAAATAGCTCTGATGGGTTATGGCGTAATGAACAAATGTTGTGATCGCACCGAAACCAATGTGACGACCAAGTATCGAGATCCAATAGAATGCGCTGATGCTGTATAGATGCCTGCCATTTTCTCTTTACTTGCTGCTCCCTGACAGCGAGGTTGTGGGACTAAACTGTGGCGCGGCCACATATGTGGTTAACTAATGACTCTGGGATATTTCATATGTAGGAGCAGAGGCGCGTGGAGACACAGTGGAGATATATACTGCAGAAGTTGGCTGGGAAAGGAGGGAGCGTTTGGGAAATTGGGAGTGGAGAATAATGATATATCCATCTTCTTTAGCAGGTTTCCATGACACCGGCTGCTACAGGTCTATACCACAATATACCACAATTGATACAAAATTATATTTAAACTATATCCTTGTCCATGGCCCCTAGATCGCATCGCATCCACCGCACTAGTAGTCTGCAGCTGAATATATGCATTTGATCTAGCACACGTTGTCATGGTCACATCACAGTTTCCCAGCCCAAAGCATAATACAGTGTAGCTTGAAACCTGGACGGAGAAGCCCCACTTATCTCCCACGACAGCAGTGGGATAATGTGAGGAAATTGGTTGTCAGAACAGACCTCGCCCGCGGGCTGCCAATCTTCAGACAGAACGTATCTGACCGGGGTCTATTCACGGAGAGTCCCGTCTTCTCTTCATAAGTCCAAACATACGACGTACAGCACAGTCTGCATTCAAAGTGAGCTGAGTCACTTACAAGCTTTATGGCACCGCCATGTTTCTAACCACACAAGCTCCAACAGGCAGACATTAGCAGGATTAGGAGGGTGTGTGTTTGCATTAGTTTGGCTGCATTTCTCGGGGATCACACCCAAAGAGAAGCCGATAATGCTCACTTCCTCTCTCTCGGGAACGAAAGGAAAGACCGTGTCGAGAGTGTGTGAGTTTGCTGCCTTCCAATGATTGTAGACAGAAATGAGGAAATAACGGCGTTACTTTCCCTGTAGGCTGGCAGAGAGGACTAACAGAAGGCATTTTCATAGCTGAGGCCATACCAACTGAGTCATGTATGTGAAATGTGCTGGCTGCATTTAACAGAAGAAAACTGACCTGTATATAGAGATGTTTTCTATCAGCTGGTTGGAGGCACTGTCGTAAAGGATGATTCCCCGTGGCGAGACGGATAGAGTGACTTTTCGTAACTTCTTGCCACAGGCTTTAGCCTGACAATGGAGATTAACAGAGAAAGAGGTGTTGGGAAAATAATCCATTTAACCTGTACAATAAACTATATTTTATTAATGTAAACAGCAACTGAGACTAGTCTTATCTAGCAAAAATTATGGCCAATATCTAAAACAGAATGCTACATTACAATATGGAAATTCTAAGAAAAAGAAAAACGTATGTCACACCTTAAGGGTAATACATTTCTTATTAGTGGTGAAAAGAAATTGTCAATCTTTGAAAAGCTTTTACTTTCAGACCTTTGAAATGATTCATGAAAATAAACATTCTATTCAGAACTATTGACGATACCAACCCATAGTGATCTATTCAGTATTGTAAACATTGAAATAGCAAAAAAAAAAAAAAAAAAAAGTTTCTATGTGATATAGTGGATTCATTACTTCATGTGCTGAGATTTACATCACACTTGTGTGTGTGTGTTGTAATTAGAGTTCCTCTGACCCCCTATCACATATGGTATCAAATATTTAGTTGCCTGGACAAAAATAATGTTTAGGGCGGCCTATGTATAAAAGTAGGCCACTAACTAAGAAACATATAAATATTTGAAAAATTAGGAATTTATGTTAAATGCTAGAAAATAAGTTTGGGATCAAATAACTTGAAGTACCTCTGAGGACCCCCCCCCCTCCCAGGGGTCCCGGACCTCCTGTTGAAGACCTCTGCACTACAATTAATTAGATCGGATGATCCGTGACCTTGTTCCACCTATTGTAATGCATGGCGGAATCCAAACTATTACCCTATTGAGTAAACATATCGCCTGGCAGTATCTAGTGCAGGCAAAAAGATGAGGCCCAGGCAGAGCCATGCTCCCATCTCTATTGTGTAACATTCTAAGCCACACCCTTGTGTGGCAGCCAACGTCATTAGCTGCCCAGCTGTTACATCCAAGAACAATGAGCATGGATGATAAACCTGGCTCAGCCATACATTGAGCTGCCAAACTAATTGAATCCTTCTTTAACTGCCAATGCTTTCCAGGAATAGAGACTTTTGAGGAAAAGGTTTCCCTGGTGGTAGAGATAAGATTATTAAAGTGTGTCTGTCTCACTGTGGCCACTATTCTTTTGACAGCAGCTGCAGACAGCTCCTCTCCTTTGGGCTGTTCCACCAGCGTGACTCCCAGATACTTCAGCTGGAACACCATGCCTTCCAGGAGGGTCTCCCGCGTGTCTGTCCAGTTCTCTGGAAGCTCTGCAGAGAAGAGGAGATGTGCACTGGTGACACAGCTTTGTATTATTAAACACACTGTGTGTAGAGCAGGCTGTCAAATGGTGTATTGGAATAGTCACAATGACCTTAACCAATCACAATTGAGCTCTGCTCAACTGATAACCATAACGCCACCATGTCCGTCCCCACCACCACACCCATACATTCCCTTGCCACACTCTTCTGTACTCCTGTGGGAAGTAATTTGCTTCAGAAATTTGGCCTCTCACCTCCAACAGCACTCAATGACCTATTATACAGTGTGGTGATGGCCATAAATACTGCCCAGTCACTTGCCCCAAACCCCCCACCCTCAACTAACTGCAGATATACCCAGAGATAAAACTCCTGCAGTCTTCAAAACTCATTAGAAATACCATCTACAACCTCCTGGGAATGTATGTGACTCATTTCTGAGAGATAATCTTCCTGTCGTCTACAAAACAAACAAACAAACGCACACAAGGTGTTGGGGTCACAGGATCATAAAATAGAAAAGAACATCTCCTGACATTTAATTTCTTATGCACAAATGGGACTAAGCTAACAGTCGTAAAGGACAATAACATACATGCACACCAAACTGGTATTTTAAGACATGTTTTGAAATGTTTTGTGTTGAGATTAATTGTCTATAAAAGGCGATGTCGAAATTACTGTAGTTTGCATTATAGACTGACACGCAGTTCATAAAAGTAAAAACTGTCGCACCAACTAATGGAATATTCTTCTGAATCTTTAATTCCCTCAACATTATGTAAATATTAAGTAGGTCTGATGATATCTCCAACATCAACCATCTTCAACTCCTTGCCCCTCGTAAAAGGTTTATTATGTGAACATAATTTAGTGGAGTGATACTGAAGATACTCCATCCATACAAGAGACCAGCGGAAAACAGAGCCTCCATTTCTTCACAGTGGTTTACATGTCACACAGCAGCATATCCTGTTGAGCTCCAGATTATGTCAATTGAGGACCATGTCTGATGGCAGACCATTACTTTCAAGATTCAGGATCGTGGTCATGTAGATAATGTATTCTTAATTAAGGTTCTTTGTTCCTGTCCTTTCAAAAAGATACAGAGTAGCAGATACCTAATCTTTAATAAAAGGGCAAACAAATGCCGGGACTCATGGTTATCTGAAGTCTACCTTGTTATGTTGGTTCAGCTTTGAAGATAAACAATAAAGTATAGGGGGAAGAACCACACCACAGAAAAAGGTAATATTAACCACCCAGCCAAATTTGAATTAATAAAAAAGTCGGCAAGTATATCAAATTACGTTTCAAAAACAGGAAAATATAACCATAATTTTCGATTCTCAAGCACTGGGGGTGTGTCAGCAGAAGGCGCTGTAACCACACCCATTGCGTATTCTATGGTAAACTCCATACCACGCTGTTTTGCCGAAAATATATCTTCAGCCGAGCATTGATTGGAAAATGTAGACATGCATTTTATGAGTTGTGTTTTCACTTTAAATAGATGTATACTGGTAAAAAGTATTAGATTGGTTATAATATAGGGCTGTGTGCAGTAGCGTAGCCAAAAATGTGCGTGTGGGTGGGCGTATATGAAACTAGGTGGACAATAACAATTGGTCTAATAGGCCTATTACAACTATGATGTAGCCTAGTAAGCTATTTGTGCAAGTAGGCTACAAGCCTAGTAGTATGATATTACCATTTTTGTGATCACCGTCAGCTTTGTAATTACACAGGCCAATGATTAGTAGGTCTACAATATTATGCCAGTAGACTATCTTAACAATAGCTCATGTTTGTGATTTTAGCACATTGAACATTATTTGTGTAGTTTGGATTGTTAGTAGTAGTGACAGACCGCATGTGCGCACTGTGCAGTTCATAATAACAATGTTGATCAATTGATATATGATCATGAATAATGCTCACCGGCAGCCAGGACGGTGAGGCTGCGGTCACATGTAGGCTACGTGAATCAAAAACTGCAGACAATGGACCATCGCCTTCTGATGCGAAATTGATACTCAAAGCTTACTCCATTCCAGCCTGCCTCACTAAGAAAACTATAGCCAACACTGCAGCCAGCTGTGGGGTCAACCAGACAGCATTGGTTGCGGCTGTGCATTTAGATCAAAGTTCATCAGTGTTGAACTATAGTCTATACGAAATTATGCAGAATTGCTTCACCACAGGAAGCTAATGTTGTAATCGCACCTTCGCTCATATTGGAAGTGGAAGGCGAATATTAATTTTGCATGTGTCTGCAACCTGATAGGATATATGCTTGCACTCCCCAAAGCAGACACATGAAGTGAAAGGGACGGTGAATGGTTCTTCCTCTGGCTCTGGGCAAACTTGTGTAATTCATGCTAACCGTTCTTGGAAAACACATTTGACATAGTAAATAAACACATATAGGGTAGGCCTACACATCGGAAATTTTAGCAGATAATTTTATCCAGATAAAAGCAGCTGCAGACTGACTTTTTGGCACAACACCTGTCGCCTGTTAACCAGACAGCTCAAATATTGTGGCTAGTTGGGTAGAGGCATAACACTGATAATTTACATTGATTATTAAATATATATTACTATTGATATAACTATTAACTAACTAATAACTTGATATTTATAAAATAGAATATTTAGCAACTGATTACTAATACAAACAAGTGTTTATTTTATCAAGAAATAAAATACCAAACTGGTTGGGTGGGCGGTGGTTCTAATTATGTGGCAGTCGCCCACCCACGCCCACCCGTGGCTACGCGGATGGCTGTGTGTGCTCTTGTGGGCAGAAATCAGTTTTGAACAGACTACTTTTTAGCAGATTCCTTTTTGGCATGACACCTGCAGATGCCGTGAAGCTGTTCTTGTCAAGTTAAACTAGCCTACAGCTTGTTGGATTGGATTTTTTCGTTTGGATGTGTGGTTTATATTTTCTTTTTGGAAAGAGAATTGGACTACAAAAAGACAGTTGGATTATTTGGATGATGATTTGAACACAAAAATGGCGACTGGATTTGGCAGCCGGGTGTTAGCAGGTGGGCTAGGCTACTAAACCAGTAGCTTTCAAATAATGCCTATTGACTCTGAACCACATTGTGTGCTTATTTCTTCAATGAAGGCATAGCTATCAGACTGTAGGCTGTTAAAGGCCAGTAGGTGATTTAACTATGGAATTGTAGGCTGTTGAAGGACAGTAAATTTAGTAGGCTAATAACTTGCATTGGAGCAGTAAAAATACTGAGCTGGTTCGAACGCTCTACGCTTTTATATCCTCGTGGTGTTAGGCAGAGGGGTAATCAAATTGATGGACCATCTACATATCTAGTCCCTCGTTTCTGGCCCTCCCAAAAAATCCTGAACAGAGAAATTATAAAATACAGTCTAACGGTCTAACTCTACAATACAACACTACATAGTTAAGTGTTTTCACATGTTTAATGGAATGGATTTCTAACATGTATTTCCAAGTAAATCTCTGTATTGTCTTTACATTATCTTTAAAGAGTTTATAATCCCAAGAAGTATAACCATTCAGAGGCAACATCATATGTCCGCTCCTCTGACACAACCCAGTTGTCTGACAGCTGCAGAATGGCTTTTAACCGTTTAAAGTATATACACAACTGAAGTATGAGACCCAACGATCAAGACTGAGATCAAGCCTCTCCGGGCTAAAGACAGCAGACCATCTTCCTGTGACAGTCTAGAAGCTACATTAGTCCCTGCATACTGTAAGTAGCTCTCTTGCTGTAATGTAATCTGCAGCATTTACTACTAAATGCGAAGAGTGCTAACTAAATCAAGTTACCAAGTGGGCAATATGGCCATGATAAATTAGACACTTAAAACATTTAGAGACGATAGTGTAACTAACATGATAGGGATAGTGTACACTTCACATGAGGCCAAGTTACCTCACATGGTAAAACAGTAGTGAACACCAGCCTTTTCCCATATTTAATGTGTTGCAAACTTCAATGCAACAGTCTGAAAGACAGCTGCATTGAAGTTCACAATCACAAAGACAACTTTACACAAAAAGGCTCCAGGCAGATAGTGTCTGGCCTGTTCCAAGTCAACCGAAATCTTCAATGCTACCTCCTCTCTTTCTTCTCACTCTTATCTGTCCATGCTAATACTAATCTGGAGCGGGCTCCAGGGAAGACCAGTGCCTTGGGTCGGTAATCCCCCTGCAGTCTTGTCTCTCCTAGACAAAAATAGGGGCACAAAACATTTTCTGTCTTGTTCATGGTAACTGTGTAGTGTTCAAACCACAACCACTGGTTCAGAGCAACCAGCTGTATTATTAGCCTATACACCGAGTGCTGCTTTGTGTGGATAATGATATTCCATCTCCATTCTGGCCACATTTACATTTACAACCCCCCTGCTCTCAGAGCAGCAGTGGTGCTTAGTGCAAACATCTAATGGCAGCTCGGCTGAATTCTTGTTGGCCAGCCAGGCACTGTTAAAGTGAAAGCACACAATTGGGGGGGGGGTGTAGAAGAAAGGAAGGGCCATGTTGGTCAGCAGCGGGCAGACCACAGCTGTGCCAACATCAGTGGAAACTTGTGGAAAGGGGCTTGGGGGAGTTGGCAGGCCTGTGTGATGAATGAGGAATGCACAGATTACGGGGAAAGGCAAAAACAGAAGTAAATCCTGTTGGCACCCGGCTGTTTAACCCTGCAGCTGTGACTGGGTGAAATCAGATATTTCATGATGCTGGTTCTATTGAATGAAGAACCTCCTTGATAATAAAACTCTCCTGCTCTATTATCAAGTGTTTGTACACTTCACGTCAAAACGGAAGTCCGTCAAAACAGAAGTCCGAGAAGCTCATTATAACTGCTACTGTGGAACATCCCAAACCTTAAACAATGGAGACCATAAAAATAAATAACATGAAGCAATTTCTAGGGCTGATTCAATTAGTTATATAATCTTAACGTTGGAATCAGTTATTCTGGAGAAAGATTGTTGATGTCAAACTATAGCGTGCTCTCTCTAAAGCTTCACCTGCTATATAAGGATAGTGTTGTGTGGTACGTTCTGCACAACTATGCGTTCCCATGTATAGAGCCATGGCTGCGTAGAAACAATAGTCTTTTTTTCAGCATAACAAACTGTTAACAGAGTGTTCGCTTACACTAAATCGCATTGAGGAAAGGGGGGTTAATTAAAAATGACAGTTGTGTTTTCATCATAACGTTTAATATATTCAAATATGTTGCCATTCCATTACAGTATCTTGTGCACGTGATGTGAAGTGTTGAATACAACTGAACTGGATTTCCTGCAGGCTACTGTTAAATTCTGAATTAATAAATAATATTCCTACTAACAAAATCAATTCAGAAAAGTATATATAAAAAGGGACAATATTGAAATTCATCTACCACCCCAAAGACATTATGGCCTTGTTTGTAGCAGAGATGTTGAAGCACATCAAGGACATATTGTGTTAGTGATGTGATGCCAGGCCAGTCTAGCAGTGAGGGCCACCTTGTGCTAGCCTTAACACCCATTGCCAGACGTTCACTGACACGCGCTAACTGAGGTAGCAGACTAATCCTTCACAGCATGCACACCTCTCGGTTGACACCAAGGCCTGCAATCAGTCTGCAGCGACCGTGCCGCCATTAGACCACTGACGTAGCAGTCTGGTCCCATGGTGCCATCCTCCCCTGTCTGCAGCTCAGCGCAACAAGTCCTAACGCAGCACCGGCTGGGAAAAAGCAACAAAGAGATAAAAAGTGTCGCGACATCCACCCCCCAGTAATCCACCTCATGGGAATGCTTGCCCATCTGCAAGCCTATAACTCTTTATTTAGTCACTGTCCCCATAATCACATTGCTCCATTATAAACGGAGTAAAGGGTCAAAATAGTAGGCCTCGTTTATTCAAAACTTCTGCATGAAATAATCTTCTGCGGGGGCATAATTAGTGAGTGCAATGAAAGATGCCTGATCTTAAATTAAGCTGCACAGAGCCTTTCATTTGACTGCTTGCTCAGTCAAAATGAGTGTCCATTAGAGAACCATGTATGGATTTCACCCTGTGTGTGAAGGCGTGTCCAGTTGGTTTAAAGTGTAACTTTGCCACAGCTATGAGCCTGACTGCACCCATTACTCAACTTAAACAAAACAAAAATGTGCACCCTAGCATGCGTTTTATTTTGTTTTGCTGTAAACGAAGTAACATGATTGATCTGTGATGAGACATATCAATGCCGGTGTTAATATTGACAAAATTCTCCTTTTTATAAAAACCTGTATTTTATGGGCTGAAAACAGAAATATACTTGTATTATAACTTCATATCCGTTAAAAATCACCCCAGGACCTGGCTGGTTTTCATCGGTACTTAGTACGCTCATATGTCATCAAATTAAAATGTTAATGGGTTTCCCTCTCAGCCCACCCCCCCTCCTTAGCTACTTGATATATTTTTCAAAGTTGTAGTGGGTGGAGTCAGGCTCAGAGCTGGGGTGTAGTTGCACTTTAAAACATAGTCAAGGAGCTGAGTGAAGGGAGGGGAGGGGCTGAGAGGGGGTCCCCACCATTAACATCAATTGATTTTGATGACATATGAGCCAACCATAAGTACGGTTTAGGGTGCAGTCCTCTTTAATGAAAGAAAGAAAACTCCTCCACAGAATTGCTGCTCTATTAGACACTTGTTTTGATTATGAAAACAAATGTTTGACTTTATATTATCAAACCAAGAACATTAACCTATACTGCTAGATTTCCACACTGTGGCTGCTTTAATGTGGAACTGCTTTAATGTTTTTCCCACCACCACTAAATGGCTTCTGCGAAGTTCGCAGGTCAATGGTTCCTCAGGCAAGGTGATAGATGTCACAGAATGTATAGTTCGCTGAGAGCCCATAACTCACTGAGGGGTTCCCTTTCTGCTGTCTTCTGCTGTATTGTAGCAGAGATGCTACCATACAGGGGAAAGGCTTTACCATTCTACTCTGAAATACCCCTGAAAATTCACAATGCTAACAGGGCCGTAAAAACTAAGAAACACAAAACCTGCCTGACCTTTCTTCTGATGCAAAAGGCTTCTGGAAGTCAATACACTACAAAGGTCTGGGAGAACAGTTGGAAATCAAGTTGGAGATTTACATGAGGGCAGGCAGGAGGGCTCAGAACAGATGTCCTATCCTATAACAGACCTTAATGGGAGTTGCAGAGATTGCAAGGCAGAGAATAACATACTGAAGTGAAACAAAGCAAATATTAGGCTACGCTACAGATCGAAAACACGCAAAATGAAGGAACAGGGTGTTTAAGGCAAAGCCCATTGCACAGATGTGCACGCATGCAGACTATATCCAGGCGAGCCATCCTATCTATCGACAATAAAATGGGCGATTAGGGATGTGCTGCTATGTGCAGCAATCTTTATTCACCGTGGAAACAGAATGTGCGCTGCGCTCCGCTGTGTTATGAGTGCAGGTGAGCAGAAGAGAGAGTTGAGTTAAATCTCCTGGGCTGCAGCGAGGCCAATTATACAGTGAGCAAAAACAATGAAAACACAAATCACCTCACCGCCGGCCTAACAACTCTCTTAACAACTTCTGCCACATTGTGTTCCAGCCGTGGATGTTAACCTCCCCTCTGTGACATGGGCTGAATCACACAAAGCATGGTAAGGAGGAACAGTTTGGGACAAAACGCATTTAAAATGCCGCTGCATGCTCACGAATGAGACACTGAAAGTGGCGAAAAGGTTTGAGCCACATGGCTTTACAGGTGTCCGACCTGTTGCCTGTGGTACACACTTGCACACTGCAACAGTGTGCATCAGAGGTGGAGAGAAATAGTGTAGATTAAAGGTTATCCTAGCAGACATGCTCACACCAAAGTAGTGTAGTAGGTGAAACCTTGGTTTCAGCAGCTACAGTATTACAACACAGCCTGTAATGGGTGACCAAGCTGTAGAGGAAAAGGCATTTACCAAAAAAAAAAAAAAAAAGACATTTTAAGCTCATCATTTAGTGGCATTGCGTCAATGTCATTTAAAGAACACCACAAGAGGACACACTCTATAGCACTTTTCGTGAGGGCTCTGACCACCCTCTAAAACACGGTTCCCCAATCCTGGTCCTAGAGGGCCGTTGCCCTGCATGTTTTATATGTCTCCCTGCTCCAACACACCTGATTCACACGAATGGCTCATTATAACGAGCCATTCATTTGAATCAGCTGGAATTTCATGCTTTAGTTGGCATAGTGTGGTATGTGTCATGCTGGTATATTGGATTGTCACTATTTGGCACCCTTAGAAGCTCATTGTTTAGTCATGCAAAGTTAATGGTTGAGCTGCAGGCAGGGATGCGTTATGTTTTGAGTGTCATCAGAAATCTCAGAGCCCAAACACAGGAGGGAAACGGTCTATTGTCAAGGACAACTCTGAGCTGTCTAGGTGCAAACAGCAGCCCGTCTGGAATTTTAACGCTTCAGCCATTATGCACAGCCATCATCACATTTGATTTGTAACTAGAGTAATTTAAGGGCTCATGGCCCATTCCATTTTACCCTCACCTCCCATTGAGGAGACATCTGGCAAGAAAGACTGATTTCAGCATTATTTGATACCAATCAGGACACTCAGCTCGTTTAGGAACCTGCAGTCAAATGAGGGAAGACAACGCAATAACAAGGGACAAAGCAATAACAATGCTCAGGCCTGGCCTATAGAGAACAGAGAGAGGAAAAAAAAAAAGGAACAAGAAACCTTGCGCTTGAGCTATAGCCATGGTCAATTATGCCACAATATCCACACTCAATTCATTCAATATCATCTACAATGTTGCACTGAGATAAGAAATGCTGCAACACAGTAGCATGAAAAAGATGTTTGCACGCAATTGTGACACTACATGGGATGAACGAGGGAATGTCCCTGCCCGGCATGAAGACTGACCCATGGCTGTTGTCATTTGTCTCAACAGGGAGGATTAACATGGAGACTGAACTACACAAACAAAGTGTAGGACTGCACACTTAATGGAATATACAGTAAAACCATAATGAATGAGCACACGCACACACACACACACACACACACACACACACACACACACACACACACACACACACACACACACACACAC
>JAOEGT010039411.1:9421-21921 GCA_025447795.1 Speoplatyrhinus poulsoni | reverse complement strand
GGCTCTATAGGCCACCCTACACATTATTGTTGGCCCAACAACTAAATTTGTTATACCATATGTCAGAGGTCTTCAACCCTGGTCCTGGGGGACCCCTGCCCTGCATGTTTTAGATGTCTCCCTGCTCAAATACACCTGATTGTAATGAATGGGTCGTCATCTAGCTCTGCAGAAGCCTGAGAATGACCCATTCATGTGAATCAGCTGTGTTGGAGCAGGGAGACATGCAGGACCCACTGCCATATGTGATAGGGGGTCCCTGTGCCATGTTTCTATCAGCCAAGGCATGCTTGGCCTGAAAAACATTGAAGACCTCTGGTCTAAAGTGTAGTAGTCTCACTATACCAGAAACGTATTATGTAAATACTTACACAGATGTCACGATTGCCAAGAACTACATAACTCTGTACATAACGACACTACACTATAACCATAGTGACAAGCAGGCCCAGAAAAATGCTGTTCTACTGCTGCATCACGTGTCTTCTGTCACACGCAGTAAAGTCGTACTTTTCTGAACCCAAATCAGCACTAGCACAAAGCTTGATGTGTGAAGAATTTGTGAATGTTCTATAACACTCAATCAATGGGATGGAGGAACTAAACCTTCTAGATGTAGTTATCTAACCTCAACGTATTCACAGGGATACCAGACAGAAAGGTTCAATCACTGGGATGGAGGAACTACCCTGCTAAAACATCCAGCATAAACCAGCATGAAACCCAGTATGAATTCCATGCTGGTCCAGGCTGGTTCATACTGGTTAGTACTGGTGTAGTGCTGGTCCAGGCTGGTTCATACTAGTTAGTGCTGGGGTAGTGCTTGTCTAGCTAGTATACCAGTACACCAGCAAACCAGCATTCCATTCTGGTTCCAGCATGCAAAACATACCTTATGCTGGTGACCAGCCATGCTGGATTTTTAACAGGGTAAACTTTCTAGATGTAGTTAGCTAACCTCAACATATTCACAGGTATAGCAAGCAGACAGAAAGATTGAAAGACAGAAAGAAGACCCTGACAGGCTATAAGTTGGGTATACTGTATGTTTCTAGAAAGCTGTCTTTGGCCATAAAAGGGAATTTCCTAAACAACCCTAATCAGTTCCTGAGAAGCATTGCAAACAAAATAAGGATTCTGTCGAAATGTGACAGTTTGACCAACATCCTGAATACTATACAGTTTGGGTCTTTGTGGTTTAATTGTAATCTGCAGATAAATAAGGCAGGGCTCATTATAGTTCCCTTTTCTGAATATCTATAGCTTCAACCATATCCAACATATAATTTAACCTTGCTTGACCTCTGACTAATCTGTCTAAAATCCTGAATAATGCATTCTTCTGTATAACCATTGACATTTTAGAGAAATACAGCAGGCCTATTTATTACATATAATAAAGGCAACACTGTGCATAAAATAATACAGAAAAAAACAAAAATAATAATAATAATAATTGTGGTCCCCATTGCAATATCCTAAACACAAGATGTATTCTTTTACCACTATTGACACTGAGTAAATGTATAGTGTGGCTCAGAGAAACAAAAAGATTACAGTAAATTGCTGCATTGAACTCACGGTGCTTGGGTCCATGTGTTTCCTTGACTGATTGAAATCTAAATTAGGGGCTTTCTTTGTTTAATTTTGTATGTTTACACTGGCAGGAATTCATTGGTGAATTCTTTGAAACTTTGACAATGTGCAAAGGTTGCCTACACCTATAACATGGAAAGCCCCGTCGAGGGTACCGGGGTTGTGGTGAGGCTGGTCACCCTTCATCTGTGCTGACATAACCGTCTGTCTTCATTTCCCCGACTTTTCTCAGGGTTGGTTTAATGGCAATGCTACCTGAGCAACAACTCAGACCTGAAATACAGTTACCACGAACAGAAATGTAGGTCATGTCATGTTAGGTAAGTCAGGCATCTAAAGATAATGTTTCCTTGAAAACAAGGATGTAGCAGCTAGTCTGTCTTCCATTTAATGATTTTACAGTAGAAGATTGTCGCAGTTTTCATCTAGCTTAGAGTACACTCGTTGATTGTGTAGTTCCCTGACCCACATCCCCGAATTTCATCCCCATCCCATTGTTGATGTTTCAAACTGTCCGTAGACATCTGTGCAGCTTTGGGGAAAGGGCAGTGAACCTATTAGAGCTCTAAGCCTGTATGTGAGCATAGGAGAGCTCTAGGCCTACTGTATGTGAGCCTATGAGAGCTCTAGGCCTGTATGTGAGCCTATGAGAGCTCTATGCCTACTGTATGTGAGCCTATGAGAGCTCTAGGCCTGTACGTGAGCCTATGAGAGCTCTAGGCCTGTATGTGAGCCTATGAGAGCTCTAGGCCTACTGTATGTGAGCCTGTGAGAGCTCTAGGCCTGTATGTGAGCCTATGAGAGCTCTAGGCCTACTGTATGTGAGCCTATGAGAGCTCTAGGCCTGTACGTGAGCCTATGAGAGCTCTAGGCCTGTATGTGAGCCTATGAGAGCTCTAGGCCTACTGTATGTGAGCCTATAAGAACTCTAGGCATATTGTATGTGAACTTATGAACCTATGGAGAGGTGCAGAGACAGATGCAACCCACTAAGCACTTTCTTGCGAGAGTTGTGCACTCTACAAATGTGTTTTCACTCCAGTGAATCCCCTGTTTTTATGTCAGACAATAATGATTCAGCCTAAAGAAGCTAAAGCAAAAGTTAAGTCGGGAATATTAAATGCTTACGTACATCCTGCACATAGGGATTGAATTCTCACACTCTTGTTCAAGTTCAACCAATCAAAGCTGCGCACGCCCTCAGGAACCAAACATAATATCTAGTGGTTCTCAAAATGTTTTGGGCTGATCTATATTCCTTTAATAAATAATATTATAAGCCAAGGTACACCACTTTACTGGACTACAACCTTTTCTCAGTAAAACCATAGAAGGGTAATAGCATGTGGTCATATAAAAGGTGTATTAAAAGTCAATGGTTGCATCTAAACTGCAAAAGTACACGATACTATACAGTTAGTATATCATTAAACATTTTGTACCTTTACTTGGTCCAAGAGAAAACTAAATGGATTTGAAATGCCTATTTATATGTCTAAATAGAAGTTGATGGCATAAGTAAGCTACTTGTGTTTTTGCAGAATTGCCATGTACCCCCTGCAGTTCCTCCATGTACCCTTAAATGTTTAGAAAGGCGTCCAAAATAAAATGTATTATTATAAGTAAATGTATTAAATGTAAGTGCCCCATTTGAGAAACACTGGTCTATAGTACTCTATAGTATATGAACCCGTGCTCACTGATCTTTCTCTATCTCCCTTTGTCTCTCTGGACATTCTCTTCTCCCACCATCACCCCATCTCCATCAGTAGCACTGTTCATCTGGAACCTACTTTAGGATTCTCCTCAACTCTCTGATCAAACCCTGTCCTTCAAACACTACGACAACCACATTACGACATCTGCATTTGTATCCATCTCAAAAACATTGCTAATCTTCGTCCCTCCCTTTGATTTTCAGCAGCGGCACACCCGCCAAATGACTCAAAAACCCCAAACAATACATCTAACTCAGCTGTCCGTCTACTCACTCCAGTACCAGAGACCACGTCGCTCCAGTCGTCCAAAAACCTCCGCATGCACCCTATCCAACACGAAATCCAGTTTACAACCCTCCTCATCACCTACAAAGCTCTTAATAACCTCACCCCCTCATACCTCTCTGACCTCCTACACCGTCATACACCCACTCGCAACCTCTGGTCCGCTGACGCCAACCTCCTTTTCCAACCCATCCGCCCCAAGCACCAAACCTCTATGTCTTTATTTTTAACCTCTTAAAATAGCTCTAGCTGTTACTGTTGTTTTAATGCTGAACATGTTATTGTCCTTGTTACCAAGTAAAGTGTCTGAGTACTTTATAAGTGCTATATAAATTAAATGTATTATTATTCTTATTATTAATATTATTCTTATCATTCTCTCTTCATCACCACCATTGTCAGGACTCTGGGGTTGATTAATCTGGCCTATTTTATACACACATCTATTAAAATCAACATATAGTCCTGATGCCAAAACACTTTAATATATGGTTAACTTTTCAAGACTAGTCTCTCTTGACTGAACTGTACGTTATGAAAACCTTTCCAGCTCTGAGAAGTATAATCAGGTGCGAAGTATTTATCGAACATTGTTGGTCCAGCAGAGAAAATAGCATATATGTTCCCCAGTCCAGGGATTCTCCATACAGGGTTTAGTTTTCAAATTTCCAAATATGTCTGATTAATAAATGGAAACCATTACAGTGAGATTAGTTTAGGTGCATTTGTGTGTTGGGTTGGCCTGGCAGTGGTGTTGCAGGCCGATGACATTGTCTTATTGCTCTCTATTTTGGTTGAGCGGACGCACCCTTTACGCATTTAAAAAATCACTGATTGAGAAATGTATTTCCTGTCTAAAGCCACTTCCTGTAGTTCCATGCCACATTAAAGTGTTTCTCATGAACATCTATATAATCACATGTGCGATTGCAATATGCAATCTCACAAATAACAACAGAAGTTATTATTTAATATTATTTGCGATTATGCAGTAAAAGTCACAGGTCTAGACCAAACAAGTGTTTCCTTCAAGAACTCCAAAATATTCCATTATTGTGGGAATACAGTACACCATCTCTAAAAGTACACTGTCTGGAGAAGTTACATACATGTGCTTTAACCTGTATAGTAAGTAAAAGTTTAAAATAACATCACACAATGTATACTGTATGTGGCTCACTGAAATGACAGTGGTATGCCTGTTTTTCCACTAATGCCCTATAGATGGCAGTATAACTACCTCTCTGTGAATTGTGTCAAAGGCAAGGATGACCTCAGTCACTTACTCAGCCTAATGTTAATATAAGTATATTACAACATAAATGTATTTTCATATTTATTAAATAATATGTTTAATTCATTAATTTGTGTTGCTTACTCCTATCTGTTACAACAAGTCGTTTTTGTGCGCCTGGTTTGACCTAAGAGGTCATAATACGTCGTTTGTGGGCATAATTATTTTATAAAAGCAGAAATAGACAAGCAAAAAAAAAAAACACAAAAAAAAAATGAAAGCATCTCAAAAAAGGAGGAAATTCTGGGAAATTTGGTTGCCTCACAAAGAGCACGTCATTTCCTCCCCTGACGTGTGGTTTCAGCATTTAAAAAAAGTTTCAAAGGGGTATGATTATGACAAGTCTGTACAATTGGCCTGTGACACTGCGCTGGGGATGGTCATGTAAAGAACATGCATTTTCAACTATCAACACAATCGCTAGCAGGTAAGTCCTGTTATTATATTGTATATACTACAGTATTTAAATTATAAGACAGATGTTGCAGAATCTAAATGTTGTGAGACTAATTAGGTCAATTGCAATTAACAACCAAATGCATATATGCATATGCATATGTACTGTACTTGCAGTGAGGATTTTAAATACATCAAACCTAATGCTAATGCATTACATTGTTATAGTATATATATATATATATATATATATATATATATATATATATATATAAATATAATAGTGGCAACTGTATCTTGGCATGTAATGTAATTGTGAAATGTGTCCATATGAAACATTTAGCATTGCTTCAGTTCTCTACACTGCAGATACAGCACCAAGAACAGCTGTTCTTGTTCCACATAACAAGATACTGAAAACATACAAAAAAGATAAAACAATTATATTAATAAGTTATTTTCTTCTCTCTAGCATTACTGTCCCTTCTGGTAATGGCTGTTGATTCAACAAGGATGATCACATTATGCAGAAACCAGCAGTGTGGCAAGTCTCTTATGCAGACCTTGAAGCTCACCAAACTCATGTACAAGGAATCTGTGGATCTAATCAAAACATATGTGAGTGGAAGGCACACAACTGCTGATTGTACTCCTGCTGGTAACCAACAAATAGTTGCTGCTTTAGTGTTTCTTTAAGCGTTAGAACATGGATACAAATGCTGACCCTTTCCTTTTTAAAAGTTCACTCACTGATTGCGTGATAGCATCCCCAAAACGCCAAATCTCTTCCCCAGAGCCCTGTACAGTTGTTTTAAACAAAACTGTGCCCAAAAGGGGAAAGACGCTCTAGTCTAGCCATAGTCTAGTGCTCTGGGTGTCCAACTGCAAGATGAAAGGCCATGGGTTCAAGGCCCAGGGTAAGCCCACCTTTATCCCCATACTCACTGCAAGTCAGTATGGATACTGCATGTGTCTGATATAATGACCATGATTAGAGCCTATGAGCACTGTAGGGACATAAGAATGTGTCAGGAGTATGACTACAGTACATGGGGAATTCCAGTCAGGAAGGCTGATGTCTGGTGTGTGCGTCATTAACAACTACACAGCAGAAAATATATCTCATGTGCAGCCTCCTCTGTTTTGTGTCTTAGAAAGCAAGCCAAGGAGACACGTCAGAGAACTTCTGCAAGATGTCCGTCAACAACATCCCCGATCCCAACATCTCGGGCCTGCAACCCTCTGATCGGATACTGAGCATCTACACGCACCTTCAAGCCTTCGCCCCGCACTTTAAAAGGGTGTTTGAGCAGCAAGCCGACTTGCAGACCCACCCAAGCACACTGTTGACCGAGCTGACCCACGCCAGTGACCGCAGCAACAACCTAGCGGCGCAGGTCAACTGCGTCTACCAGGGCCTCTACCCCAACCTGCCCGTACTGGAGCCGGAGGCGTGGCCCACGTCGCTGCCGCCCCCCCAGAACACCTTCCAGCAGAAGGTTTATGGATGTGTGGTCCTGAGAAGATACAAGGAATTTTTAACAAATGTTTCCAGAGAACTGAGGACTCTGAAAACCAAAGTGTGCGGAAAGAGGACACGGATTAATGTATTCTTTTAAGGACGACTCATAAGACAGCGGGATGCGTTTTCAGCACTTAAGCGCACTCGCTGGGTTGAAAAAAGACTTGGTGTAGGGTACGTCATTGATTGTCTCTACTGAAACATCTATTTATCTATTATTTATTATTTATTTTTCGCACACATTTCTAATAGAATGTCCTGAAGGCCTAACATGAAGAAATGCCAATGTTCACTGTGATATTGGTAAAAAAAACAGATGTTACTGTATGTATATTATGACTTAATGTTGATTAAATCTTACTTGCTGAGCTGCGCTGTATTAAAAATCAACAATATTTGTAACAATACGTTTACATTCATTACGCCCCATAACAGCCGTGTGATTGGCCCAGATTGTGTCCATGTCATTGAGTGTGTGTGTCTGTGTTATGCCTTTCACCCAGGTTTATGTAGAGCTTTTAACTAGGCATGACGTCATATCTGGCAGGGGCTTGACAACTCTGTGACAACTCGGTGACAACATGCGGCTGTGGCCTAGCAACCAAACGTTAAATAGTGGTGAAAACCATTTCACGTGTTGGCTATCTACATGGGTTTCGCATAGTAAAAAAATATGTGTTTTCACCGAGTCTTACTACGCAGTCGCGCAACGTCTCTTCCGGGTATTCGCCCACCAGACAAATAGGTCCACTGATAGATAAATACAGTACAGTATCATTGCCCACTGTCCAGTGTAGGTTCCGCTGATCACAAGGAACCTTCTTCCTTTTCACGGATGACGGATCTTCATGAAACTATGCTGCATCTAATATATAAAATATCTCGGCCACTATCTCAAATCAGTCACCATACATTAGTCACAAATCAGTCAGATTGATTGTCAGAACGAATCAACATGCAGCTCACACTCAACATCTGCTAGCACTGTAAAATTGACCACATGGTGGCGCTATGTTGGTTAGCTTCATCCAGAGTTGCTAAATCTGTCTCTGACTCGCGCTCTACAGTGTGTGTGTATCTAGTACTAGCCTACATCATCGTTTGCTTTGGTCACATAATCTGTAGCGAGTTTTTAACTAATGAATGGCCACCTTTTTTTGAGCAAACGCGCACAATGGTGTAGCATCTGGGGGTCATTGCAGTTACCTATTGTTACTGTATCAATGGGCAATAGAAAGCAATCATAAAACACCGATTCGCACACACACACACAAAACAAATATAATTTGTTATAAAAGATTCACCACACAACAGGGCACAGGGCTACGGCACACCGAGACGCTGCCAACATGAGAAGTTAAAAGTAAATCAGGAAGCTAGTGAGACGCTGACTGTGTGATATCGGCTCAGTGACGCATGTGTATGGGATAAGGCTGCATCAGATAGGAAAGACTTTGTGAAACAGGCGGGCCGTCTGGCCGGTCACAAGGTGTCGGTGTGGGTCAGATCATGGAGGGTGTGGGTGCTCATATGCAAGTCTGGCCGCTTGGCAGCTAACGCCTCGGGTCAGTTAATAGGAAGTCTGCATCTACTGTAAATGAATGGGGAGAGCCGGAACTGCACTTCCAATGGCCATCGGGACATACTATAACATCTGCATGTATACTATCACCAGTCAAATCGAAATGTTCAACAAAATAAAAAAAAGGGAAAAACGCTTGGTGATTTTGCCCCAAAGTAAGGTTTAAAAAAGCGTTTTTCTTCCTCACGTTTGTACTTATACTACGCATGCGCAACTGTCAGCTTGCGTCAGAGCAGCCAAATGATTGGCTACTTAGGTTAAGGTTTAACCATTATAAAGCACATGATTGGCTCCGTTATTCCAACCATGCATAATATTTTGCATTATGGAATTCTCCTATAGAGTTCCATTCAGAATTTTATTCAGAAAGTAGCCTGCATCATCTATAATTCTGCCCATGCATGAAGGGTGTACACATTATATTTTAAATATGTGATACTTTTAGACACTACTCTGCAGACTTGAAGCGGTCCCATTTGGGTTTCCTTATAACTTTCCTAGGGTCATGAGCCTTTACAAAACTGGAAGTTGATAAAGGATTGACTCTGGGTCATAAATCAAGTTCCCTGTTATAGCACAGGCCTGGAGCTATATTTAGAGCATAAAACACAGAGGGCATGTCTGGTCAGTTCCAATCCTGCCATCTAGATTCCATCAGAACAAATAAAAATATAGAATACGTAAAAATACAAATAAATCTAAACCTATCTGATACTGCAAACAGACATAAACAGATTAGATGAGGTTGATCAGATTTTAATTCTCATTCAGTCACATCCAGCATGCGATTGTATTCACATAGACATTATAGATTTTGCAGCACAGAAATTGCATTTTGTGTATGTATAACATTGCATTCTAAACTCTAGCAAACATTTCTGATGATTTGGTGATTGACTAAGTCAGAAGTAACCACTGGATCTTCTAAATTTGTCTCTTTGACTAAAATAGCAGCAACATAATAAACATCTTCAAATGCACCAGTTCTTATACATTACATCATTGTGTCTGGTGAAATGATAACAACATGTATGTATGGCCCACTTCTGAACAAACCCTGAGGGTGACAATACTATATAATGTAAATTGTGGTTATCCTTAACGTTTCCGATGTTCATACAGTACTATATAGGTATGAGCATGAATTGTTTCCAACTGAACATTTTTCAAATCATTTATCTAAGCATTGTACAGACAATAACTATGAACAACAGAAAACAAATTTGAGTTAAGAGGTTTTGAGAATGTATATATTTTATTTCATTGCATTTTTATTAGTGTACAAAAATGTGCAAAATATATTGCTACAAAAACAAAATCACAGATTTATATGCTATGTTGATGGGTTTGTGATGACCAAAATACAGTACCATATTGATACCTGTAAACAATGCAGCTATAGCATACAATTTGTTTGTAAAAAATACAATACAGTACATTTCATGCCGTATATATTTTGGTTTCTAAAGGGCAGCATACACTAATGATAGTGTTTACTATAGATTTGGAAGGAAGTGCAAAATGCTTAGAAAATTAGAAAATCACAGTGGGATCAATACAATCTATATAATATAATATAATATAATATAATATAATATAATATAATATAATATAATATAATATAATGTTTAGAGTGGATCAATGTTTGTTTAAAAACATTGTATATCTTTGTATACAGCAAGTGAAAACAGAGAATATGAAATGTGCTAGCCTATTTTCTGGTGGGAACTATATATATATTAATATATAGTATTAAATATATTAATATATAGTATTACATATATATTAATATAAAGCTTTTGACATATGTATATCCCTGATCTTTGATAAGCATGAGGTTACTAACATTCGTAAGCATACAGTATCTTGCATGCACTGAATGGTGTACAATTATCATAACAGCAGATTATTGCTTTTTCCAGCTATTGACAGATTGATTGTGTTGGTTACATTATTGCATAAAATACAGTACAGAGTATAGTTATGCTAAAACAGTCACACGCAGATCTCTATCTTTTGAAACCTTATTATTTGCATAGTTAAACATGTCTATTAGTGCCAACATCTCATATCTAGCCCTGTAAGACCAGAGGAGATGAATATACGTCACTTAGCTCTCCAAAATACACATTTACAAGTGTTTCTTTAAAAACAAACCGCACATTTACTATCAATGGCAAGACAACATAACCTATTGGCTATGTAAATGTAGTCTTAAAAGTTATGTTTTCTTTGGACTAAAATGGGTTTTCCAGGGCTAGACATGTTAAATGCAAGCATGATAACCTGCTATTAGTTGCATCTAGATAGCAAAGCACTACATACAGTATAATAAAGCAAATATGGAGTGACAAACGTAACTATGCCATTATTGTCATTATGCTATATAATGTAATCATTGTCAACATATTATTGGTGACCGCAAGAGCTGCATAGATGAGTGTACAAGCATCACTTGCAAAGAGTCGTCGTGTCCATGTTCAAAAACCGAATGCTCATTCTGGATTCAATCTCAAAACCCTTCAGTAACTGGAAAGGAGGGATTTAGCAATTCTGTTTACAAAGTACACATCCAGATAAATATGAGCCAACATGTGGCGTCTATGCATTAGGGGCCTGGCCCCACCAGATGGCGCTAGGGAGCAGTGTAGGACATCATCAATAATTCAGTTAATAATTACGTTATGTTAGATTTTTTCTTCGTCGCTAACATTGTTGAGAGTTTATTGCTTAGTTCTGTACGATAGATTTCTAATATCTTCCTCTACCAGTGTCATAAAGAACAGTAGGCCTACTTCTTTCTAACAGGCTTTGTTAGGTGAGCATGGCGCTGGACAGAAAACAGTGTGCGACGTGTGCACTTTCAATAATAAGCGGTGGGGCACAATCATGTTGGCCCCACCACAGCCAATAAAAAATAATAGAATGTCACACGTCAAGACATCGTTTATGTTGCTAGTACAGCCGACAATGTTCGCCATCAAGACAATAATGCATCAAGTCGACCGCAAGTTATTGACATGTTTGCACAGATGAAAGCTCAATGTGAATTTTACATGTCGTCATTTAGTCTATTTTGCATTATTACCTGGTGTTATTTTGGTTGTAGATTAAATGGGGTCTATATGATATTATAAGCAATAAAATTAGGACAAACAACAATATTCTATGTAAAAATATAGTGGAGGAATTGCATCCTGAAATCATACAGGAGGTATGATTTCAGGATTTCAGGATGCAATTCCTGTTCTGTGTTGCTTTGATGTTTTCATATCCAAGCCGGCCGCATGTGCATTTTAGTGATGTGTGTATGTGTGTGTGGCCCACAAAGCATTTGTTTGCACTTAGTGTGACATAGTCGTAGAATGTCATATAAAACCACATTAAAGTTATAGTAAGTAGTTTTAGTCCAGCTTGAAGATATAAGAAGTAGTTTTTGTCAAACAAAGATATAGTAAGTAGTTTTAGTCTAACAAAGATATAGTAAGTAGTTGTTGACAAACTTAAAGATATAGTAAGTAGTTTTAGTCCAGCTTGAAGATATAAGAAGTAGTTTTTGTCAAACTTAAAGATATAGTAAGTATTTTTAGTCCAACAAAGATATAGTAAGTAGTTGTTGACAAACTTAAAGATATAGTAAGTAGTTTTAGTCCAGCTTGAAGATATAAGAAGTAGTTTTTGTCAAACTTAAAGATATAGTAAGTAGTTTTAGTCCAACAAAGATATAGTAAGTAGTTTTTGTCAAACTTAAAGATATAGTAAGTATTTTTAGTCCAGCTTGAAGACATAGAAAGTAGTTTTTGTCAAACTTAAAGATATAGTAAGTAGTTTTTGTCAGAAGTTTTGTCAAATTCACCAGCTAGTTTATTGTTCTCTGTGCACACTGGAAAAAAATCCGGTACTCCTACATTGCCCTACATAGCCCCATTAGAGTTGAAGACCAGTTACAGGTCATATATTGCTTGATAGCCTTATGTTGTATAAGCTATCAGATGACCAAACTACGTTATTGACTGTCTGTCTCCAATTCTGCGGAAGGTTTGCATTTGTGAATTCATTGATGAGGTGCATTTGGTTTTGTATTCATTGAGGGAGCAGGTTTGTGTG
>JAOEGT010039393.1:0-23280 GCA_025447795.1 Speoplatyrhinus poulsoni | reverse complement strand
CTTGGCAACATTTTCAGCTTTGACTGACATGCTTTTGGACCAATAGTATTTGTTTAATCAAAGAAAATTGACCGCTTTCACCACTGTACGGAACTCCTTGTGGTTTTGGAGATGCTGTTGATAGCTGTCTGTGTAAAGCTGTTTGGACATTCTGCAGATGGACACATTTTAAACATTGTCCATCTGCAGAATGTCCAAAACAGCTGATTGATAATTATCAATCAGCATTCATGATATTGTTGGTTTGCAGACATAGTCTATGTCAGGTGTCTGCATGCCAGCGGGGTAGATGTGTGCCAGTGTGGTGGGTATGTGTGGTGGGTTTAACCATGGACATTATGGCCATGGGATTGGCATGCTTTCACAAACCCACCAGTATAATATCAATCTGCCTATGATGCAAGCACGCCTGGATTTTTAAAGGGAATGGGAGATGAAACTCAGATTGGTTTGTCCTATGTTACGCCCAAAACACACCCATGAATAATGAAGACAGCAAGTCCAACCTTTTTGAACCATGCTCCCGGCGCACTGCTGTGAAATTAGCAAACGTGGATTTGGACACGCCCTAAATCCAATTGGCGCCTTGTGCTTTAGACCGTGCGCTTAGATCGTTAAAATAGGGCCCATAGTCTCATGGCTTTACAAGAGCGTTTCCAAAAGAGTAATGGATGGGCATAATTGTCATTGCTACAGAGTTACTGTTTGTAGGCAATAACCTTTAAAAGAATATAACATTGTACTTGCATTCTGCCATGGCATTACAAAGTGAGTGAAACATGGTTACATAAAAGCTGTCATAATCACAGGTGGAGATAAACTTTGCAATAGCCATAGAGAATTATGACAGTGATTGACAGGAAGCACAGCACAATTACAATGCCAGGTTACCAGAGGTGAGCAACAATTGAGGTAGCTATAGATAACAACATTCCCTTTATCTGTCGGTGTTCAGTTGTATTTCTCTTCTCTTATTTATTCTCACTGTCTTTGTGTTGCTATTTGACCCTGTCTTGGCTAGGTCTCACTAAAAAAATGTTTTAATCTGAACATGACTTTCTGGTTAATAAAAAGGTTATATGTTCTCCCTTGTCTGTTCTTTTCTCAGGTATCTAATTGCTAATAACTTTTTGTTATCCAATACGTCAAATATGTCCTTAAGAGCAGTAGCCTGCTGTTATGGGAACTGCCCATATCCTCCTGAATAAAAGTGTACAGTATGCCTACAGCACTAAGAGCTAAACCTATTTAGGTCAATAACAGAAACAGGGTCTTAAATTCCAAGGGTCGCGGTCACGGTGAATGGCCTCTACAAGTTTGTGATCTGTTTTTGTGGCCCCTCTAAACAGCTGGATGCATATGGCCTCTATCCAGGAGCACAAGATGGCAGAGGCAGATGGCCAATTAGATCCTATAATGCCTAATTGTAAATGATGAGGAAGGTGTCAAATTATGCCCAGTTGCAAATGAGTAGGATTCCATGATGTCCAGTCTGAATTTCTGCAACAGGAAACTAAATAAAAAAAAGCCCATAATTAATAATAGTTATTAATAACTACTAATTAATAAATGCATACGTAAATACATAAACAACACATACATATCCACTGAGCTTGTATATATTGTTGAATAAATATGATATACCAAATTGTCAATGTAGAATAACTTGTGTGTGTGTTGCAGGCATTGATTTCCCTCAAGGTTCGTGCTAGCGGGTCTTGGCAGGAGGTCATTTCGAGTGTAGTCTCAGTGTGTTCGTCATGTCTGCATGTTGCTCCGCCCTTGCCTTCCTTTACAGGTCACAACGTCCCCATTCCCCTTCCTGTCCTCTCAAACCTGATTATTAGCTCTCCAGCCAGACCCAGCCACTCCTGCTAATTAGAACAAAGCTTTTAGTCACGGCGTATCTGTCTCTCCAGCACAGGCCGGGCAAGACAGGTCCAGACCACGGCAGACGATCATTAACTTAAAGTGTGCCCTTATTGTCTTCATCACCCGCCACCCTGTTCTGTGCTGTGGCAACGACGTAACCGTACGAAGACGCAGAGCTTCCAAACGGCCACAACCAAATGACCCAACGGTGAATATTAAAAACCCATAAATCAGTAAATCGGCAAGCCAGTACATGGCAAAGACTGTTATTTTCTTATGGCGTTAGCCTAACCCTTGACCCCCATTAACACTGCGGTGTTGTAAAGAAAGTGCTTCGATGTCATTATCACGTCCCTGCCCGGGCAACCTATTAGGGGCATCCGACCCACTGATTCAACACTGTCATAGCTTATAGCAACACGTTAGCGATAGAGACGAAGGGGGGCGGGGGGGAGTGGAGGGAGAAGACAACGAAAATGTTGCGTATAAGGTGACCACTTACACAAGGAAGATTGACAGATGTGTCGAGAGCTTTGGGAAATGGGAAAGTGTTTATTACTTGAACTAGTAGCCAACATTTGTCCTTATAAAAGCTTGCTCTGCTGAGTGGAGCCTGGCCTCTTTCTTCTCGGAAGTTCAGTCTTTTGCTTTTTATACTCTTTACTGTCACAAGACATCATTATGTTATTTCTTCCAGAGTAATACATATAGTATATAGGCTAAAAGCATCTGTGCTCATATGGAACATTTTCTCACAGGCCGAATACCTAGTGGGTTATCAATGGGACAGCAGAATAAAAATTGACCTTAATAGTTCAAAAGTACTCAAACTAAAGCAAAAAAAGCACATATTTTCAAATGTGGAATATTATTATTATCTATTCAAATTCAAATAATACAATGATCTAAAGGTATGTTTGGGTCATGTTACATTTGACATAATGTTTTTATTTCTTACATTATTTTTAGCTATTACTTTCAGCTTTATACAATGGTTTACCAAACTAATTGCTCTTTCTTAGTTTTTGTAGTTGTAGTACAATTCTGTTCACATAATGGTCCAAGTCCACATGTACCACCACCACCACAGTCCTTACCAATACCTCCTAACTTTCCAGGCACAAAGAGTCAGTGGTTTGTGTTTCCTCTGCACTGGCATGAGGGTTTGACTAAGCTGCCAGCATGCTCTGATCACCATGAACAACAAAGAGGCAGAAGCTCCCTAGACACGTAGCCTTGGGCCAGAGGACTGGATACCCCTGACCCACTCCGTGAGGCCAGATGAGTGTGCCACATTGCCCCATCCAGCAGCATATGGAGGCAAAGTGCTTCCAACGGGGCAAATGGCAGCTGAGCCCCATCTGAGCTCGGCTGTCACACTATGCACCTGGGGAGTGTCACTCTCTTGGAGCCACAGCCAGTTCTACAATTAGGCCGTGGGCGAATGGAAGATACTCTTCTCCAGAATGGGCTTCCTCCTTCTGCCAACCAACTTGACTTAATATTTCACCTATCCCATTTTCCGAGCTCATTTACGCAGACGTCTATGAAACTTGTAAAATAATACCGCCACGTCGCGCGTACTAGAAGAGGCGACTTTATTGTTGACACACGGTTTCCAAGTCTCATAAAGATACTAAATTGGATTTAGAAATCATTACATTATATGCATTTTGACATTATGTGCACACCCTACCCCAACCACCCAGCCCCCCTATGATTATGCAAATAAATGAACAGCGGTCCCCGTCTCCCACAGCCACAGGGCAGGCAAAATTAGCTTTCCACTCTTTTCAAATGAGCCATGTCATAAAAGACACATCAATAACCAGAGACGTCTCGCTGTTCGCCATTATTATTCTTTAATGCTAGCAAAGGCATGATTTAATGCCTTACACATCTTTCTCTCGCCTGCTTTACTTATCAGTGGAGTTTCATTAGCATACAAAGCACTGTTTAGGGAAGGAGGTGCGATAGATAGCATCCTACCAGTTAGCTGAGCTTACTAAGCCTCCTTTGTGTACGTTTCTTGCTGCCAGGGCTAAGGATGACGGCTTGGCGGGGCTTGGGGCTGTCATATCACAGCAGCCGTCTATATCTAGCCGCGCGTCATACCACCACTGAGCTACAAATGGCCTCGGATGCCACCTAACGCCGCAAATCAGGGGGAAAGACAACCTGATCTGGCAGGAGAGAATTAACTTGGCCAAAGGTAAAAATGCAGCTAAGACCTCTGCGTGTACTCTGTGTGTAGGAGAGAGAGAGAGAGACAGAGAGAGAGAGAGGGAGAGGGAGAGAAGAAAACAAAAGGAAGACGAAACTGTTCTCTCATAAGGCGTCTAGCCCTACTGGGAGATGGCATTGGTTCTTCCAGTTATTTATTTTATATCACGCCTGTCATGTGTTTTGGGAAGGTGGCGGTCGGCACACACTGCCAAGACCAGTCTTCACTCAGGGATCTTCTGCCTACAGCGGCGCGCCTGTTGTCTGGCCTTATCATGGCAAGTATCTCCAGCATGCTCAAGCCCCTCCAGCCTTCTGTTACCTAAACTGAGAATGTCTGGAGCAGGCAGGCTGAGACAGCCAGTCAACAAACAATTCACTTCCTCCCGTTTCCTTTTCTCTCCCACACTTAGAGAAGGCGTGAGAGTGCATCGCATACTCATATACTCACGCCAACAAGCGCATCGTTTGAAATGCACACACACAAAAACAATATACCACACAGATTCCTATTAACATTTTGAAATGCATACTAATTATGGCCCACAGCTAGAACGTGTTTTTTATTTGTTTAGATGTTGCAATGTAAAGAGGGCGGTGTGCGTGCGCGCATGTGTGTGTGCGCGCACGCACAAATGCCTGAGTGTGTGTGTGTGCTACATGTGTGAAAAGAAAGGAGCAGGCATGTGGAGGGTGTAATCCGCTTGCGATGGGAATAAGAAGGCATTCATTATAACGTGTTACCTAGAGGAGGAAACTATATGAGGTGTATAATGACATTTAGCGCTACCACAGAACACATGGGAATATATCTAATTACCAGGCACTTTCATTGAGGGCTGCGTGGGCAGCTTTAAATAGCGTTGATAAACACTGCGAAAGACAACAGTCGCCGGATACCAGCACAACAAAACGATTTATGGACGGACGCTCGCGTCGCTGGCAGGAACGCTGAGTTTGGGCAGATAATGCAACACAGAGCAGGCCGGGAGTAACATGTCCCTAGACGGCATAGTCCAACCGACAGTCTAAAGTCCCCCCCTCCCGCCGGTTACAGCGAGCCATTCCTCACACTGGCAAGCAGACGATTGGACTGAGGGGGAATCTAGGGCACCGCGTGCCGATGTCGCACGTTAACCGCGCTCGTGTAAATGCCCTCTAATGCTGTGAAGCGATGCCTCCGCTGGCAGAGGGCACAGAGGTGGGTCAGCCAAAATGGCGGTCGTGTTGAGTGTGTGTGTACGTGCGAAGTGTCCAAGTGACTGAACAATATGCCAGGCCGTTGTGCCCACGCATTAGATGGGGGGCCTCTGTTTTGGTGGCTGCCTAATTAGGCCAGTCTGTTGATAGTGCTGCAAAGTGGCCTGGTTTTCCTTCTCTCTGGTTGTATCTTCTGCACCTCTTCCTGCATAGACCACACCGTGAGACCTGACGACATCAAGAAGAAGAAGAAGAAGGAGAAGAAGAAGCAGAGCTATGGGGAGTATTCCACATGTGGAGAAATGCAGACACACAATATGATTTAAATGATATACTGCAGCCCAATGTGATGACCAAAATAGATAGGGGGTTGGGGGGGAAAGGAGGGATACAATAAAGAATCTGCTGGATAGAGACTGTAGGTGAAATGATATATGCAAGTAAAGAGAAACAGGGGAATGGTGCTTTTTGCCTTTTTTTTTTTAACGCAAGCTAAAATATTCCTACCCGTCGGGAAGCCCAGCATTTCCATTTTCACCTCTCCAAGTCACTCTCTCCCTTTCATCAAAGTTTCCTGAGAGAGGGGTTTGGGCACAAAGCAGGCATCTAAAATATCTCAGCAATCACCTTTTTTTTCCTCTTTCTTCTCAATCTTACTTTATTTCTTTGTACCCCATTCTCTGCCCCACCCCCACATATTTTATTTCACAGTTAGTTCTGTCTTTGTGGTCCTCGCACAGAGTGCTCTCTCCGCAGGGGACAGCTGTCACACCTAAACTACAACAAATATCTCAAATTGAGCCACAGAGCTTAACGCTGCCATCTTGCCAAAACCAGTCAAGGGCTACTAACTTGAATGTGCGTGAGAGAAGAGAAAGAACGTATGTGTGTTGTGTGTGTGTCTGTGTGTTTGTTCGGATCAACACACATTCACACGCACACACAAACTGGCGTGTGTGTGTGCGTGTGCACGTGTGTGTGTCTAAGAACAGGGGGTATACTGACTTTGAAGTGCTCCCGTTGTGCTCCAGGTAATGGCTGACATTTCTTCATTTGTGCACCTAATTGCTGATTTACACTGCCTCTAATGGCATGTGAAGTCACATCCAGGCTCCTGGGCAAGGGAATTTAGCCAGAGGTGTCCAAACAGTTCCCTCTCTCCCTCCCTCAGTCTCCACCCTTCCCCTTCTCATGCCCAACGTCTCCTTTGCTTCACCCGCGGCTGCCTGACATCTTCTCTGCATCCTTTATTTATACACTCTTTCATCGGTGCCGCGCTCTCCTGGCCAAATGCCGAGTCCAATTGTCACTTAAGAGCAGATTAGTTTACCTCTCTGTCTCTTGCTCACTCACCGTTCTCCCTCTCCTCCCAGCCTGGGAGCATCTCCGCTATAGATGCTCCCAGGCTGGGAGGAGGAGGCCAGTGAATGGTTTAACGAGCACTTGGCTGGAGAGAATGGAAAGGCAGGCTGTGGCGCAAAGAGAGTCAACGGTTTGACAAACTGACACAGACAGAAAGCATCGCACTGCATTCCACTTGTTTCACCTCACAGCTCGCGTGTCTCCCCCATATGGGCCACAGCACATGCAGCTGGGGAAACACCGGCGTACCAATGGATGTGTTGTGTTTGAGCCGTATCTCAATCAATAACGTAATCAGGTGGCGTGCGCCTTAACGCAGACTCCGCCAGCCCCCCGATCCCCCCTGCGTTTTATGTGTTTATGATGAGGAGGAAAGGGAATGGAAGGAGAGAGAGAGATCAACCATTTATCACGGCATACGGCCTAAGTCATTTCCTGGAAATGAACACACACTGGGGGGTGATATATGAGAGCCCCTCTTCCATGTAATGGCAGTCTAAGTGTCCTTTATGATTTCATTCAAAATCCTTCGCCCTTGTGCGGAGCAACAAAACACATTAAGGCAACATGACGGATGGGCCCTGCGAGGGTACGCGGAAGGAGGGATGAAGGGTAGGGAGGCTATGTAATATGTGTGAGCATGTGGGGGTGGGGAGGGTTCAAGAGACGCAGCTCCTATTAATTATGGCAAAAGGCGGTAGCCCCACAACGTGCTGAGGCCCACTGGCAGAGCAGTGTCCGGTCCATATGCAAGCATAGTCCGGGTTCTACTGGATGTGAAGGCAAAACGCTTCCAGTGTGTTGAACTAACCCGAGCTGACTCCAATGGCTGGCTTGATGAAAAGGCCAGGCCCTAATTAGGCTCTCCACACATTGTTGGGGACATACTAGATTCAGTTTGTCTGTTCCCCGCGGGCCTGTTCTATGTCTTTCTTTAGAACGTGTTGCCTTTACATCCGAAAGCTTTTCCTTTTAATTGCTAAATTGTGTCTGGCGTGCATGTTTGTCTCTGCAAACATATGCTAGGGCAACACAGCTTTAATAACACAACATGTACTGCCACCTCCTTCCTCCTGGCACCATATTAGCACTGAACTACTACTGATTTATACTTTAGGGTTCATTAGGATTTGCGGCTTACATGCAGCACCAACTGTAAAAATACAATAAAACAGTTGATTAGTGTTTTATTTTAAAAATTCGACAAGGCTATTTAGACCTTTAGACACATGATTTGTTTTCCTGTGTTGTCCTTCCTGAATGCTCTGTTTTGTTTTTTTATATTAAAGATTTCACGCAGAGACAACCTTGTAATGTTCTCTAGCAATAAGACACAACATGGTGTGTTCTAGCCAATGTCACCTGTTGAGCATAGAATGTCTACGACAAAGACAATAATGGATTGTGTCGCTATTAAGCAATAGACATTTATAGAATTGTCCTTGTGAAGGTAACATCTGTCCTCAAAATAGTATCAGACATCTATTTCAATGTCTGTCTAGCTGTCTCTATACACACAACACAGTATACTCAACTGTAGGTAAAAGGAAAGTAAATAAACCGTATGTCTGCTGCGAACAATGAACATTTTCTGAAATAAATCCACATATTCAAACGTCTCTGGACAGCTTTTCTCTCCTCCTTTCTACATGTTCACTTTGCTCGCTTTAATTATGTTTTTTTTTACTTTGCTGTCACATGTAAATAATGAGTAGACTGTAGATTCCTTTTATTTTCTAATGTTAGCTGGGTCACAGCTCAATGGGCAGACAAAGGAAGAAGTGAGTGTGTAGCAGAGATGCGGACTCATTATGGGGCCATGCAGTGTGAGGGCAGCGCGGGCCACGGATTGTTAATGCAGTGTTGTCACTGAAACCCTTGATCGTGGAGATCATGACAATAGGCCCCGACATGATGACTGCAAAGAAGAGAACAAGTTTTCCAAATGGCAAATTGAAACTCTTCACAGGCACTGAGCGAGAGATATTATTAATGTGCCCTGTGTTGAGCAGAACTCATATACCATGTCCATCAATGAGGCAGTAGCTGGAGAGATATACAGCGTCAAAGAGAGATATAGTAACATAACTGGACGATAGTATTTCATGGAAGAAAAAGATTTAGAACGCAAAAAAAATATTGTTGCACTCTGTAAGAATAAAGACAGTCACTATCAAAGCAGAGGTGTTGTACATGTTTTCCCCAAACGTAGTTGCTAGGTAATAATTGGAAACTTCACAGCAGTTATTTTTGTTTGTATGCCAACCAACATTACTTTTCGCATATGTGCTCTGTGCAGGTTTGTTCTGTACCTAAAAGCCTCCTGCTCATTATTACGTTGTTTGTAAATGGAGGCTTCAAAATGACCATGATTGACCTTATTTAAATTATTCCATTGTGTGCGTGTTCATTGTGCATGTCATTTTATGCTGTACTTTAAAACCAGACATCTCATTTTGAACTACAGCAACAACAACAACAACAACAACAGTGTGTATTCTCTAATATTATTTGAACATTTACAGAAGATAATGTTCTAGTCTAAATAAGACATGTTCACACAGTGTAATGTTTTCTGTTTGATTTCTTGCTCTGTGCTTCCACTCATAGATACCACAAACAGATTGAAATGCAAATATAGCCTTAAGTTTCTTTATGAATGCATTAATGTAGTCAAATGTTGGATTTTAGGCTATACAGGACATTTAATAGAAATGCCATAGACATGAGTTTGGATCAGCTATACAGTATCACTGAGTGAAACTCTTTGATTGAGTAAATACAGTCCATACTCATTTTTTTTTAACGGCGGACAAAACATGTCTGACCAATCACTGCCTCTTTTCCATTGCTGTGGTAAATGTACCTTGCCTTTCAATCACACGTTTGTGTGCACACAGCTCAATGGTGTGCCATAGATGAATGAGCTCTACGGGAATAGAGCAGAGTAGTGGCTCATTGTTGGTTGTTGCTTTTCAAAATATTGATCACATTTTACAGTTTTAAGATCGTTGCAACTGTCAAATCCATATTTAACTGAGCACATTTTCATACACCAAGACTTTGATCAGATCTCCATGTTTTTAAGAAGACTGCATAGGATTGTAAAGCGCTTAAACAGATGGTATTAGGGATGTTAAAACTGTACATGCAGTCAGCCCAGACTGCCAATGACAAGAAAGACATCATCCCCCCCATCTACTGTACACACACACACACACGCGCGCACACACGCACACACACACACACACACACACACACTGTTGTTTGTTTTATAATCCCTTTGTTATTTACTGGGGCATTAGCATGCTTCCAAGATTCCTGACTAGCAAATGAGAATCATTCCTTTCCATAGCTATGAGAGACTGATTTTCCAGCCTGTCGTTTAATATTACAAATAGTGTGCATTGCCTAGTGATATGACCAATCTGCTCGCTTCTGGGCATCCCTTAATAAAAGTGCTATAGAGCATGTTTCTTCATAAATAAATACATACAAATACTTTTCACACACATGCCTTTTGATGAATCTCCTGTTTGGCCCTCTCTGGCTCTTCTCGACTCATCATTAGGAGCGGTCATGACATTGTCAACTGCCGTCTCTATGGCTGCTGCTAACGCGTACGGCCGTGCTAAACGGCAGTGCTGATACAGGAGACAAGCGGCAGCACGGTCGGAACGAAGGAGGCAAGAGAGAGAGGGCCGAGGTTGTGACATTTTAATTGCTCATCCTCAGCCAGGTGTGGGAGAGAGCTGTCACCCTCCATGGGCCACGGAAACGCCTGGGAGTCACAGCCTCGCTTTCTCTCTCATTCTCACCTAGCCAGTGGGCCTGCCGCGCACATGCACGCGCACACGCATGCACAATATGTGTCTGTGCAAACGGACAAAAGGACTGGCCAGAGACAGGGGTGATGGTGAGGTTAGCTCAGCCCAAGGGAGCATCACAGCTACAGCCTTACTCACTCAGGTTAGCCAACTTAGATCGGTGATCCAGATAGTGACCGATAGTGACCCACTGTCTGTTTGTGCTGCTGTTACATGACTGCATGTATTCATGTCTCTAAACTAGTAGAACTAAGGCGCCGAGTTGTTGCAAGGCAACAGGACAGATTCCACACTATACATAGGTCTGCATGTGAGGATTAGCTTGGTAAAGGTCGTATGGTTAGGATAGGGCAGTCAACTTCTATCATCTCCCCTGAACTGACCTACAAAACAGCATACATTTGCAGGTACAATGTGTATGTGTGTGTGTGTGTGTGTAGGTATATACAGTACATGCAGTATACAGTATGTATATTTAGTGTTAGTGTTGATTGTCAAGCACTCCTTTGTTTGTGTGAGTGTGTGTGTGTGCGTGCTCACGTGTTTGAATGCCTGCATGGCCAATGTAGAGCTTTCTCACTTGCAGCTGTGATAGCCTGGCCTCATGCCCAGCAGTGTTACAACAGCTCCAACAACAGTGGAAGCCAAGGGTAATTGTCTCCGCTTCACGAGTGCCATGGTGCAGCTCCGTGGCCAGGCATTAAAAACAACTCCAGGAGAGCTTATAGCAGCCGGTTAAACAGCTCAGGTCCATGGTTCCTTCTTGCACAAGGCCTTTAATTGGTTTAGAACCCAAATCATTACCACTTACAGTGTTTTAAGATATTGCCCTCTAAACCCCAGTAGACACACATGGAAGAACACCACCCTCCACACCCACTATTCTCCCGTTCCATTTCCACCACTGGATCATGAACAGGTTCGAATAGAGGCTCATTTTGCTATAATGAGGCATAGCTGGTCTCCAGGGAGGGCCTTCTAGATGGCACAGGTCTTTTACTGCCTTTCGTGCTTGGCATTTTGGCATACTGGCTCCAACGGTCTATCTTCCCAACAAGCTCTCATTAAGGTGAAGCCATTTTAGGATGCTTTCCCTCTCTTAACTCTGGAGCTTGCCATTCACTCACGACAATTCTTTCTGTCTCTTCACCTTCCATTCTCTCTCTCTCTCTCTCTCTCTCGCTCTCTCTCTCTCTCTCTCTCTCTCTCTCGCTCTCTCTCTTCCACCCTCCTAATCATTCCTTAGTTGAGCTGAATTGTGGGTAAGAGGCCATGGCTAAGAGTTGTGCTTATTCTCCGCTGTTAATGAGACAGCAAGCACGGACCTCATACAGTCATACAGTATATGCTTTAAACCCATTGTTCAGTAAACACTTAATTATCACTTGTTGAACCAGACAGAGTCAGTTAGGGAGCTCTGCCGGTTTGAGCACTGTATAAAAATGTCTGAGCGCTTACCTGTTATACCCTGACTACCTCCATATACACCTCGTACGGAAAAGAACCCCGTAGTGTAGCCATGTCAGGAACATTCATCAAACCAAAACCCAGCTGAGCTGAAAACCTCAGGACATGAGGTACTTAAACCTATTGATATATATTGATGTATGTATTCAAAGGATGAAGAAAGGACCCTACCCCCCCCCCCCGCCCACACACACACACACACACACACACAATTTGGCAAGAGCAAAAAAATAAAATATTTTTATAAATAAATCAATACAAAATAGTGAAGAGATTGAAGCAAAGCCAAAAGTAGAAAACTCTACAGTGATCTGAATTATGGCCTCAGGCAGTGCCGTTGGCAACAAAAAGTTCAAGAGCCAGCAAAAAAGGAGGGGAGCCATAGCAGAAAAAGGCCTCCTTGGGGCTTCACACTCTGGTATCCAGGATGTTGGGCTGGATATGGCAGAGTGCCCTTGGGGGAGCTAGGAGCATTGAGAGAGAGTAACCTCACATGAGAGATGCCTGAGCCCCACATCAAACCCCTTCAGATGGCCAATAAAAGGCTATGCGCTCTGTGTTCGCCCATACCTTAACAAGTGAATGTGCCTTGCAGCCTGGTTAAACTTGGATAGACACCAGGAACCATAGGGGGTATATTTGGGATGTCAAAGTGACACTTGGGGGGGGGGGGTGGAACTGATTTCTGATCTGTGAAAGCCTTGTGACTTTAACTTGCATAGGAGTCTGCAGTTGAATAAGGTCTATTTACTTTTTTGTGCCAAGTGGTTCGGCACACAGCTCTTTACAGCCATGGAGTGAGGTAATAAGTGTGTATACATTATGTGGAAATATCAAACATAAAAAAAAAAGATGAATTTCTTTTGTAAATGTGTTGGTCATTCACCCACATTCTGGCTATCCTTTTCTATTATTACCCTTCCTTTTACAATAAATTACTGCCTTAAGTCCCCTAGATGCAGAATCTAGCACAGATGTGCACTTTTATGGCATTTACTAATGTACTGTAAAGGACATAAAATATGACTCGCTTCATTTTTTTGCCAGATCTTTCTTTTTATCATCTTTTTACTTCAATTTCAATTCCCATTTATTTATTTGAGGGCAGATGCAGTTTTATGTCCTTGCCATAACTGCAAAGTGCTACTTTGAAATGCAAATTACATTTTGATCGATAGATTCAATGAAAATGGTGTGTACAAGGCGGCAGTGTGAAAAAAACAGGCCTGACGGGCGATGTTTTGAGATCCCGTTTGGGACTTATTTATGTAGTGAAGGAAAATCTCTAGTCTGTCCAAGTGCACAGAATGTGCTATCTAGTGTCTTTTGTAGAAGTGGTTCAGTAGAAGGATTCCGCTCGCCTTCCTTTTACATAGATATTTCAAAGGCAGGTATAGCCTGTTCAAATGGCATTAGGAGATAGAGTGTCTACTTATTGTCTTATGTGCACTTATAGAGTATATTGAGATGTAATGGGCTTCTCCCTGTCTAGTAGTATGGTAGACCCTGCACTGAAATGGATCTCCTTCACAGCTTTACCGGACTACTCTTAGTGAAGGTGCAGCATAATGTGGTTCTGACTTAGCCCTTTTATCTCGTACCAGTGGTCCCATGCACACACTGATAACACCTTTTTTCCTCCCTTGTCTTTTAACAACACTCCACTTTGTCATGCACACACACACACACACACACACACACACACACACACACACACACACACACACAAGCTACACTAGCAGAAATGGATTTAAAGGTATGGTCAGTGATTCTTGCTAACTTCGAGCTCAAATCAAAGCAGTATCGTTCCATAGCCCTGCGTGGCCGCGCATCACACGTCAAAATGCATTGTCAAGAAAAGCGTAGCGCTACGGCTTTGTTGACACGAGCGGTGTTCGCCACTTTTTTTTGTGTTCCTATTTACAGAGCCAGGGCTGTGCAGAATTATCATATAATTTTTTCAACACGCACAGAGAACGGTAAGATAGCTAAATGCGAGGAGATATTTGTTGAATTTGACAAGTGTACTATCTTAAATTTAGCTTGCAGTAGCTGACTTTACCTTTAAATAAGTGCACTAAACACATCCTTAATAGCTGTGTTTCTATACACAGCAGCTACCCCGTCGAGCACTATGTTGATAAAATACATAAATTACATATTCTCAACATGTGCTGTCATCAAGATTCTGTTATGACAGCATCAACGGGACCTGCCTTGGTCAGGCTCTGTGGTGACTGTGTATTCACCAGCCACCGCAAAAGCACAAGACTATGAACACATTTGTGGCTTCAGTTTTACAGTGGTTTCAGATTACATCGAACACGGACGGCAATAGCCAATTTGACATAAAGTGTGACACTGTGGATGTGTGAATGAAGCGCATATTCAAATGAGAATGGAAGCAACATAACACTAAGGGGACGTTAAATATAATGTGGCACAGATGGGCTGATTCATGCAAATACCCATCTACTGTATACAGTATGTGTTTATTAAGTCAAATTACACACACAGTAACAGAGACACATCATGTATTTTACTGTAACCTGGCTCATTCCTGAGCTGACCAGTTTTACTAATAATCATAAAGTTTTCTTCTACCGTATTGTTAGCAGACGGTGGTTCCTATACCACCCATGAGAGGTGTGTGGTAGTTATGGGCATAGGGTAAGCCATCTGTCTGTTATTACTGTAAGGCTTGTTTTGCAGTATGTACATGCAATGCACATTGTGCCAGGCCCTTAGGTTGCTGTTGTCTGGACTCCCATAAGAAGTGTATTGGAAGCTGCTATCTGGAGTCCAACCTTGGACCAAACCTACAACCTGTGAAGATTGCTGTGGTTTGTTGTGTGGAGCAGGCACACCGGACAGTACAGTGTATGTCCCTTCCACTATGCCAACACACACACACAATCCCAGACATTTCAAGAATTAATTTCAGTTCCTAAAAAAGATTGACATTCATAGTTAACATGCCAATTAGAAAGGCAGGGATCATTACGGTGTTGTTTATGTCGATGGCAGGATGTCTGCTTTGCGTGTAATGGCCGTGCCTGAGCCGCTCACGTTGTGATTTAACCTGGCACTGTGGCAGTGTCGAGCGCATCCTCCAAATCAAGGCTAAGTGGCGGATTCATCAGTGCCCTGTCGCGATGGAAGACTTGCCCGGTGGTGACACGGAGAGATGAAGCCCTGATTGGGACAAATACATCTCCCTCTGGTGTCAGCTCTCATTCACCGGGCCCAGTGAGGCTAAAGAAAGACAAATGTTTTGATTAGGGGTCTTTCTCAACGTCCAGCGGGGAAAAGGATGAGATGCGGCTGTCTCCAAGGAAAGCACAGATAGCTCAAGACGACAAGAACAAAATGGATGTGTCCGCTGTCTAGAGGACACGACGCGAGATGGGGATTTTATAAGTCAGACGAATATCAGTGGCAGAATCTTTGTCATTGTGCACACATTTGCTCAATGGCCATTTATTTGAAATGTATGCCAGGCCTGCTACACGTTTACAAAACGGTAACGATGACATATGTGGTTATTCTGGCTACAGTGAATGCATTCATTATGTTTTCTGCATTGATTAATAATATTTAGATATTTATTTTCACATTGCTGCCTCAGACAGCAAAAAGAACAGCACTTGATTATATCACCTGTCAGTACTGTTTCAGTCAATACACTACTGTGTCCACACACAGTCTACTTTAACAGCAACCAGGTACAGTATATAACCAGAAGAACCCAGTAGACTACTAAAGTGATGTAGGCCTTTATATCAAGACAGGAATATGCACAATTCAACTGTAGCCCTGAAGGGCTGAGAGCCGGTCCACAACACTGCTATTTTATAATCGTCCCATGTGGCTGTGGTTAGTAGGCTACAGTTTTGGGCAAGACCATATTAACAAGAAAACAGCCACAGCCAAACAATAGACTAACCAATGCCTATACAGAACTGTATATGGTTTTCAGGCAGAACCAAGATGTCCCATTGGCATTTAAAGCTGTTTACTTAACTTAACTTAACTTAAGTTAATCAATTTAGGTTACTGTCTTCTGTATCATGTGCACTGGCAAAATATCAATGATGATTAGACCATAACTGCTTGTACTAGCCCACATGACCAAACTAATTTCACCAGAACAATGTTGGTGTAGGTCTAATGAACATATTTCTCAAAAATACATTGTTTTATATGCCTTCAACATTAACGAAGACTAGCCTACACATTAACAAACTTCCTTATGCAATCAGTGTTAAAAATAAGTTTCAATCGGTATGAACTGACTCCAATGCACAATAATGGTATAATTAAGAGATTCACTGGAAATACATATGTTTCATATAATTAGTTAGAGCAGTAAGTCAAATCTAATCGGAGGCAGAGCCAAATATTGGCAGGCTATAAATAGGTGCAAATGCTGGTTCGTTCTTCTTGTTTTGAACTGAGGGCAGACTGGAAGCTATAGACTTAAATCGCTCCTTGAGGTGCAAAATGGTATTACAAGGCTTGACGGGCCGGGACTAGCTGTTTAACATATTGGGCATTTCTTTAAATAGCTCTGCAACACAGGAGCTACACGTTAAGAAGATAATGTTACTTCTAAATATGATCTTGCTCATTTTTGTTTATTTTGGAATGAATAAAGACACATAGCACATATAAAATAGAGTGCATATAAATAAAGGGCCTATGATATACTGTATATACATTGCAACAAGCATATTTGCACAACAGACAATATGTCTTTCTCGGAACATGACTGTGACTGTACAGTGTGTCTCATACATTCAGTGTAGTCTTTTGTACTCTCAACAAGCAAATCAATTGGAGCATCAAAGTTGCTGAGGCTACTTTTTTCGTAGCCATCTCACACACTCAAACTCCAATCCTTTTTAATCTAAGACGAGGCAGACTCGGCCCATTGTGTTTTATAGCGGGATTCCTATACGGAACAAAATGTCAAACGCTATGTTCCACAGCGTACTGAGTACAGTAAAAGAAAACACATCAGGATGCTTTAAAGAGAAACCATAAAGTCTGTGGCACACAGTGGAACAGCTTAAAGTGCAATAAGACGGATGTGATGTACTCAGAAGACTTGGAATGGATTGAGAATCAAATAAGATCACCTTAGCCTTATATGCCTTTAAACTTTATTTTGCAAGGGCTTTGAGCTCTATCTAGACAAAAAGTAGAGGGGTCAACAAGCCTTTTATCTTGTCAGCCATACGACATGAGCTATTGCTACACAAAAGGCAGCTTAGCAGCCACACACGACAGTATGTATAGAAAAACGAGTCAACTATCCAGAATGCATGACGTGTAAGAGGCTCTTCACATTACATTCATTTAATCAGCCACCTGAGTTTCCAACACTAATCATTCAACAATGAGCATGATCAATAACACTGAGCATACTTTGAACAGCGTTCAAGGTTTCCTTAATGCACATACAGTGTATTCCCTCTTCTGCTTGGTAACCAAACAAAGTAAACACTTTAGAGATGATGTCTTGGGATGCCTGCACAGCAAACATTGACACCTGAAACAAACGCCTTTGTGAAAGAGCATGGCTGATGCAGGAGGTGAGGTAGGAGAAGTTGACAAAGAATAGGTGTAATGTTGGTGCATAGAAACAGAAGGGGCCCTTCCCTTTCAATCAGACCGCATCAGAACCACAAACCCCTTCTTCTGCTCACTCGACCTCCCTTGCTCATTTGCAACTCTTTCATGTCCTTCCTCCCATTATGCAACATTACTAACTACAAAATAAATGCATAATCAAGTTTACATTACAATACACAATATATTTTCAAAAGCAATATCAGCCAGAAGATGGAATTTGCACAGTGCACATGCAGTCACATTTATGTTAACTGTATACTGTTCTATTTGAACTGTGATCACCTGGGAAACCAGCCCATTGTAGCTTTGCTTTATTACTGTAATTATCTTTGCTGGGCAGGCTATGTCTACTGTTTACAGAAAGAATGTCAAATAATGTAGGCTGCATGCAAATTGTGTAGCTTTGACCGACAAGACCTATTACACTGACATACAGAATATTAGGTATTTGCTTTGTAATTACAGTGTCTCCTTATCTTGTGTTATATATTTTTTCTATATATATATATTTTTTTATGGAACGGGAGATAACTTGAGAATCCATCCCACGGCCCATAAAGCCTTAATGCACTTTGGACCCAATTTTCTGAGAACTGCCAGAAATGATGCAGGCTGAAAAGATTTGATAAAAGGTTTATGGCTCCTCATACTCTAGTGTCTGGTGTCCATGAAAACCCACTTCCTCCGGCCGCGTGTCTGATGATGAAGCGTCTGCCCGCAAGGCCTTCCTGCTGTTGCCATTTGTAATTTTTAGACGTCATCATCGGAGGTGATCCGTCTTGATTGTGCCTTGGCCACTGCAGTGAGAGAGAGGGAGGGAGTGAATACAACATTCATCAGGCAGCACTCATGCTCATCTTCTCTGATCTACATATTTGCATCCCTGATAAAAATATGACTTATAATGGCAACCATCTCAGCACGCTTGGAGTATTAAGATTACTTTCTACTAGACAGGCTCGCAAAATGGGTTTCGACCATTCCATGCGGGAGATAAAATAAATGCAAGGCATGATTTATCTAATGGATTTGATAGGGCAAATGACATATTTAATGATAGTGAATGCATTACTAGGGCTGAGAGGCACAATCCCATATAGCATGTATCTTTGCTGCTGTAAGAAGGGTAAGTTTTTCCACTTCCCACAAAAGCAAAACCTTCTGAGTGATTTTGCGTTTACCTCTTGTAGGCTTACAATACTGCCTAAAATGCTCCCATTGATTTTGTTCTTTTCACTTCCTCATATTGAAGTTGACATTCTCTGTCAAATTTTATGTTTTTGACACATACAAAGCTATGTAATATGTGTATTATTATGTACATAATAATAATAATAATAATAATAATAATAATAATTAATTTACTCTTCATAAATGTGACTTATTTTATCTAGTAAGATAATGTATGCATTGTCCATTGCCAATGATTTCTATATTGCATAGTCTGTGTCGAACTACCTTATGTTTATAGAAAAATGTTTGTATGGGTGTGTGTGGGTGTGTGCACAGTTATTGCTTTATGAATAACTATTTATTTATACATACTGTACATGCATTAACAATCCAGTTCATAACATGGTTTAGTTACCAAACATTAATTATGAATGTACAATACATAAAAGTTAATAAAAAATGATTGCATGGCTGATGTGGTGACCCACTATATGTTGATATGACGTAATTATGTTTATATTCTGAATACATTGGGCTATAATGAGTAATTGATGGTAAGCATGACCTTCAATATGTTCTGAGTTATTTTGACACTCAGTGACAGAATGCTCTCTAAGAGCTGTCACTGGCAAAGCAAGCACATATTGTAATTATTGATATTATTCTTATGCTTATTGTGCATCTCTTCCTATATCAATTTTACCCTAGCAACCACCTCGGGGCCACCCAAGCCAACATCGCATACCACCTACAGTAGCAACACTCTAGCAACCAGTTAGCACGCATAGCAACCGCCTACCAACCGTTCTGAACATATTAGCAACATTTTAGCAACCAGCCAGATCACCTAAAAAAGATTTACATGCTGTTGCAATGCCCTAACATCAAACTAGATGCTGTATATTAAATCCCAGTGTTGATTGAAATCGCATTTGTTTTTAATTAATGTACTAATTAATTATCTACAATCTTATGAATAATATAGTGTATTTCAGAGCTTTCATGAAAAGTGATTTCCATCTCATGAACACAACTTAAAAGTAGTCCACATACTCCAAATGAATTGCACCTCACAGTGGCATATTTCACCCATCATTTTAAATTAACGATTGCACTGCAGATAATTAAGTGTGCCAATCACAGCCATCAGGCTTATGGTGAGAATGAGATTTTGCATGCTGAAGTAGTGGGCGGATGACTGATCAGGGCTTGGCTATGAGGGGCCTGTACGTGCCCGTGACTCTGTCTGTCATTCCTTTTCTGCAGAGATGTCTATTTTAGAGCCAGAGATATTGTACACTGTGTATTGCTCCCATCTTCCTCTAACCTAACCAATCCACCCACTGATGTAGTAGATGTGAGTGTAGGACAAGGTTGTATGGCTTCTGTTGAAAAGTGAAGTAATACAGTATGTAAACTTGCATGGCTAGACTTATTATATCGTATTGTATTAAGACAATTTGGCTAAAATGTTGGTGGGGCAGTTGTTAGAGTTTGGAACTAACTGACTTCAACATGGCAGTAAGTGAAACACGTAGACGCAAAGACGTCAACATAGTCTATCGAAAACATACGATTATATGATACCGGTATTTTTATTTTCAAAGCATGATCTTTTCTTTTTTTGGACAGCCTCACTGTGGTGTCTTAAACACTTGTGCTCTTAAAGATGTATAGCAAATATTGATATTTACTTGGAAATACTTTACATATGTTAGAAATCCATTCCTTTAAACACGTGATATGTATTAACTATGTAGCTTTTGAAACTTAATTTTATATACTTGCCGACTTTTTTATTAATTAAAATGTGGCTGGGTGGCTTTTCTGTGGTGTGACAAAATCAAAACACAAATGTATGTCATTTTTACACAATATTTAAGAGATTTAATTTAGATATCAGTGTTGTCCAGCAAATGATTGATTGTCCCTTATCTGTCTCGTTGAAAAATCTAAAATCAACGACTCCAAACTGTACAGCACTCAGCTGCCAGGCATTTAACCAGAACCAAGAAACATGACCATATCACACCTGTTATTGATTACTTTTAAAGCTCTCAATGGCCTCTCTCCCAGTGATATCTGTGACCTGCTTGTCCCGTAAGCACCGGTACGTACCTTGAGGTCCTCTGGCAGAGGCCTGTTGTCTGTTTCTCTGGCCAGACTTAAAACAAAAGGGGACAGAGCGTTTGCTGTCAGGGCCCCGAGGCATTGGAACAGCCTGCTCGGAGAAATCAGGTCATCTGAATCAGTGAACTCTTTAAGTCTCTTCTTAAAACATACTTTTATAAAAGAGCCTTCCCTGATTTTATTTTATTATTATTGTTATTAATAAATTATACTTTAATGTTTTCTATTATCATGTATATTTGAATTGAATTTGCCCTTGTGAAATCACTTTGTATGTGAAGCTTATTATTATTATTATTATTATTGATAGTGCTTCTATCCTCCTCTAATCCTAACCATACTACTACTACTATTGAATGTTTCTGACTGTAAACCGACATTCAGTTACATGAAACCCTGATGGTTTTCATTGTTAAATCCACACTGAGTCTGATGTAGACTTGGTGAAGGAAATCGGTGGCCGATAAGCCAGTGGCATGTTTGATTGCATGGCGAATCACTTGGATATGGCATTTAAAATTTGTGGTACAGGCTGAACTGACAATCGGATGAGCTTGAATATAAAGAGCTCGGTTAGGAGACTGATTACACTACGATATGTGCAGAGTAATCCATATTGCAGGTCCATGTTTATATTTGGCCGTAGGCCTAGATTAGAAACACTGGGATCCCATAATCATTGATAATATCTCAACTACAGTAACTTACATCTATGACAAAGATAACATTAATACAGGATTGTCACAGCTTTAGAATATGATACTATAGATCTTGATAGATAGATATACAGACAGACAGACAGGCAGACATACAGTATACACCTAAGTGTTGTAAAGCAATCCACAGTAATAGCTGGATATGTCTCACTAATTTCAACTTCCATTCAAGTAATCTGGCACCTGTCAGCAGTGATAACCATGTTGAGAGGCTAACAATAAAAGAACTGAGCTCTCCTACATGCTGTGCAGGAGCCAGCTCTAAAAGAATAAGTAGAAATAATAAACTTTGGTCTTATACACTGGACACATGCTGTAAATGCCTCTCCCACCTACCCCCTGTTCTGAAGCCCTCCTACTCCTCGCCTAAGTAGATGGTAGAAAATGTTCTGGCCAAAGGAGGTGATCGTTTCTGATAATGATTCTGGGCTAGGATCTGGTGCTGTGTAGCCACACGCTGCACAGATGGCTTGCTGATTAGTTCTGTGAAGTGGGCTGGATGCGTGTCCGTAACGGCAATTTCCAGGCCTGATTGGCAATGGGCGGTGAGATTGGGGGCAGTTTGCAGGAGATGTGGGGTTGGAGTGTGTGGAAATGCAGTGGCCGCCCAACGGTAAACAAATTATCTGAAGTGAAATGACACTAGGAGAGGAAAAGTGCTCAGCCACATTATGAGTAGGGCTGAGTGTGCACACTTTAACTAGGCATATTTCTTTTTAATCACTCAAAATCTAAGACTGGCCTCCAAAGTCAGCGTGACCCCAGGTATTTAGTCAAAACATGCATGCACTGTATAGTACATTTTTAGAAAAAACACTGGTTCTGCATAAAAGTTTGAAAAACAAGTCAAAACTGTATTTCTTACGGAACAAACTTGAGGCGCAGTTGTTGTTCTTTTTTTCTCAAGTACTATCAACAGCGATGTAAACCCCCAATTAGCAGTGAGCTTCTGCTTTGATTGTCAAGTTCAACACCCATTGGGATATTTCTCTGCCTCTCCAACAAACTTTGAACACAGTCAGCAGCATTAGTGAGCGGCCTTTTCATTCCAGTCGCTGCAGAGCAGCGTGACTACGACTTAGATCCGATTGAGCCCGTATCTTTTCATATGCAATTTGCCCAATCTGTAAATGCAAATGATGAAAGATGCGTGTGCCACACCATAGTGATTTGTTGGATGATAATGTACACACTGTCAAAATGCATAATTTTATATTCTGAAATATGGACTGACAACTTTAGACAGTTCAAAATATCTATATTAATAATCAAAACATATGAAAGTCAGTTAATATTTGTATCATTGTATCCCCGTAAGAAACAAACCAGCCTGAAGCTGTGATGCTGGGCAACTCCATTACACATGGTTAATGCAAACCCGTTCGCTAAGTCTGACCATATAAGAGCTTGTTTTACAGCACATTTGCATGTCTAGACCTTTTCCCCCCTACTGGGACACCATCCACCACATTAGCATACCTAATAAAACACAATTATTAACAAGGATCTTCAGTTTTATCGTCGCCATGGCCTCCTTCCCTAGTGATGACTGCGGGGAATGAAGGCCTCCAGCAGGGGCTTGATGATCATTTAGGTCAGGGGTAGGCAACCCTGGTCCTGGAGAGCCGCAGCCCTGCATGTTTTAGATGTCTCCCTGCTCCAACACACCTGAT
>JAOEGT010039383.1:0-23282 GCA_025447795.1 Speoplatyrhinus poulsoni | reverse complement strand
ACTTGAACTCCTTCACTTGGGGTAAGGACTCATTCCCTACCCGGAGTAGGCACTCCATCGGTTTCCTGCTGAGAATACGATATTTGAACCATCAAAACAAAAACACTTCTCTCTACAATGCCATAGGATGCTTCCCCAGAAGCTCCAACCCACACATTGGAAACACATTACGAAGGCTGGGATATTGTTGTGTGGTGCGGTCTGCACCACTTTGTTTGTTTTCTTAATAACAGAGCCCGGACTGTGTAGAAACACTGGATAATTGTTTTTAGCACGCACACAGTACATTAAGCTAGCGAACCTTGAGTAGATCACTGCATTTGAGAAAAAGTATTAGCTTACCGCGCTGATTATACCTTTAACAAACTGAGAAATGTAACTGCATTTTTATTTTCGCACAAGTTTTGTCTATAGAAGGGGTTATTTAAAAGTGAATGCCTTGCAAAAATGTATGCCGCACCCACCTCTCCAAGGAGGCTATTACCTATTCTATACGCTGTAGCCTAAGAAGTAGGCTATTTATAAAACAATTCAGACTCCAGCCTAGTGTTTATGTACTACTAGAAAATGCCTTCAAACAGAGGCAGACTTCCGTCTACATGCTTCTCATACTCCGTAACTAGGATAAACGCACTCAGAGAGAAGAGAAAGGTTTTCAGAGCTAACCATTTATAATTTGCCATCAATTTTTATTGATAAATGTGGGGCAGCAGCTTGTTATGTAACTTGTAGAACTAACTTTAGCAGCAATACCTTGAGGTAACCATTTTCTGTATTACTTTATCAGTCTCTCACATCGTTGTGGAGGAATTTTGGACCCCTCTTCTTTACAATGTGGCTTCAGTTCATTGAGGTTTGCGGGCATTTGTTCATGCACTGCTCTCATAAGGTCCCGCCACAGCATTTCAAGTTATTTGCAGAGAGAATAGGCTTTCTGCTGTCAACCCTTTCAAACAAACCATACTTGTTCAGTCTTTTTCTAATTGTACTGCCATGCACTTTAACATGTTAACGGAGACCTGTAGTCTGAGATGTAACTCTTGGGTTTTTTGCAATTTCTCTGAGCATTGCATGGCCTGACCTTGGGGTGAATTTGATGGGACTCCTGGGATGATTGACAACTTTCTTGAATGCTTTCCACTTTTGAATAAACCTTCTCACTGTAGAATAATTAGATTTAAAATGTTTGGAAATTGCCTCATACCCCTTCCCAGATTGATGGGCAGCAACATTTGCTTCTCTAAGATCATCACTGATGTCTATCCTCCATGGCATTGTGTTAACACACACCTCTTCCACATCTGTTTGCTACTTAGAATTTTAATTCCTATGGAATTAGTAAGTGTACTTATTTTTTCACACATGGCTTTTCCATTTTGGCTTCATGTTTGTTAAATCATGACATGGTCTAATGTGTCATGTGTTGTTGTTCATCTAAGGTTGTATTTACGAATTTTTTAAACCTGCTAAAGAACAGATTACTGTTATTATGTCCTGATATGCAAAACCATAGAATTCAAAGAGGGTGTACTTTCTTTTTCACATGACTGTATACACTCACTAGCTACCCATTCTGTGTATGCTGAAAAAAGAATCCTGTGCTTATACACAGCTCTAGCTCTGTATGAGGCCAAGGCTCTGTGTGGGGTGAAGTTTCTGAGGGAGCACACCCCTATTGGCATCGCAGGGAGTTAAAATAGCAACAGGCTTTCTCCAGAATACTGACTATACCTTTAATGTTATCACTTTAAATAAAAATGATGTTGTGTTACTTTAGAAATCTTATGGTAGCTTTGAAAGTAATGTCTTTGTCTTTGCTATATTTCCATTCTCCAGAGCTCTCTGAAGAGGAAAAATGTCAGACTACCGCCTAGCAGGGCTGAGAAAAGACTCTCTCAGCAAATAGAGGTACAAGATTTACAATATAATTTCATTACCCCCAACAAACAATTACCTTCACAATCAAAAAAAATTACATTACTTGTGTGCATTGTTCCTACAAGGATGACAGCGCAGAACTCAAGTGCCAGCTCCACTTCGCCAAAGAGGAATTGGCTCTCATGTGCAAGAAACTGACCAAATTGGTGTCCGAGAGCGAGGGCGTGCGTGAGACGTTGGCAAAACACCACTCCGCCTACGGGGGTATAGACGCCACGCAGTCGCCTGAAGGCAAAGCCAACTCCGTCCGTGCCACAGAGTCAGAGGTCAAAGTTCACCTGAAGCTGGTGGAGGAGGAAGCTACGCTGCTGAGCCGCCGCATCGTGGAGCTGGAGGTGGAGAACCGCGGCATGAGGGAGGAGATGAGCAACCTCAGGGAGAGAGTGGCAAGGGGGGGAGGGGAGGAGGAAGAGGAGGAGGAAGAGGAGATGACGGCGGCGGAGGTGGTGGGGGGAAATGGAGAGCGACGGGAAACGGACCTGACATGGTGGTCAAAAGAGGGCGAGGGTGAGAATTCAACAAAAGGTGAAAGCATGGTGGGGGTACAGACGGAGGGGGGGTTGGCTGCCTGTCAGACCCCCCGGGAGGGGCCCGTGGGCGGGGAATTGGATCCTTCAGACGGTGGTCAAGAGAGTAGCGGTGCCAGAACGGGGGACGGAGGGCTCCAGGGGCTGACGGTGAAAGACTATGAAACGCTGCTGGCTCTGAGAGTCCACTGCTGCATTGTGGCCTCCGCCATTCAGCTGCTGACGCTACCTCCTCCCAAAAATGGCCACTGCGCTCTACCTCCAGTACCGCTGAAGGCAGACCCAGAGGGTGTAAACGAGGCGCTGGCACTTCTACACACCATGTTAGTGGCATTCATTGGAAGGGTGGAGAATGTACTGTCAGGAAAGGCTTGGGGTGGGATTTCTCTTGAAGATGGTGGATCTTCCCATGTGTTCCCCCTTCATTCTGGAGACTGCGCAGTGTGCACCGATGACTCTCTCAGTGTTGTGGGGTCACCAGGAAACGTCGAAGACCTCCGTACCTTAGAGGTGAATGACGGAACAAAGTGGGCCCAACAAGGGCCTCTGTCTCACAGGGGCCTATCCCACAGGAGCAGGAACTCCAAAATGCAGATTACGTTGCAAATTCTCTGGATCCTCCATCAGTGGGGGAGTGAGGAAAATGAGGTAAAAAATGCATTAAGACATGCAGTCTATCACGCACGGTGTACTGATTGTTAAACGAACAAAACTTGTGTGTGTGTTGGCACTTAATCATGCCTGTATTTATTAGCAGTTATTGCTAGAAAAGTAAGTGAAGAAAGATTGTGTAGTAGATTCCTGATCCTGATACAGTAAAGAGTTTAGAACAACCGTTATGGGATATTTATGAAGCTTTTGAAAGTAATGTTGAGGATGGTGTTTTTTTCTTATTTATTCCCCATCCAGGCTAGAGACAAAACCATGGCTTTACTGCAGAGGCTATTGGGAGTAATGGGAGCAGATGGAGGGATAGAATCTGACAGCAAAGCCATACGGCGCAAGCCCTGTGAGGTACAGAAGGTGCTTACCCTTCGGTCGTGTCTATCCTGCTGTGTATGTGAATGCATCACATAGTGAAGGGTCCAGCTGATGATCTGTCTCTGGCAGGCCCTTGTCTTTATCAGTTTACCAGCTGCCATGAACACACTCATGGCACAGTATTTAGGCTAATCTCTTGTATGGGCTACAGCCTGTACTGTAGGGCACCACATCTAACGCACTACTGTATATTTCAAAGCCAAGCATACAAACCCTTGTGAGAGACCTATTTGTGTTTTTTCCATAACACGTATCACTGTTACTAGTTCTGACTGTAAAGGCAATTCTGTTTTTAACTAGTTTTGTTTTGACATTATGTTATATGGTTATAATCTCAAATGTAAGTAAGAATACATTCTGGAAGCATATGAGATAGGAATAGCGCTTGATGTTTTGCCAAAGTTCTGAGCCAGAACGTTGGGTGTGCTGGGCACAGTATGTCTAAGATTTGCTTCTTTAGTGGTTGTTTTCTCTCCTCCATGAATGATACTGTTATTCCCAACCTCCCATTGACAGTTTGCCTAACAGATGCTACATTATACAACACTTTATAAAATTACATGAATTATACTGTATATTCACCCAAATTGTTCCCATAAGAGGGATATCTTTTCTTATCTTCATGGCCTAAGATCTTTTTTCTGCTCTTTCAGCATGCTCTTAGTGTAATCTTTGATGATGGAAGATCCTCTGAATTTGAAAGGTCAGTTTGCATCAAACAAATCCACACACTCGCATACAGAAACATGTTTACACACCTACTGCTGTTTGTTTCCACAGGGTGTACAACAATACAGACAATAGGCAAAGGCTACCGTTTTCTCCTTGTTCACCCAAGAGGAGGTACTGGTGTTATCTCAGCCTGGAGGCTGCTCAGTTGGACAGAGAGGACACCGTTAAGACCTGGCACCATCCAATCAGGCCGCTTAGCTTTCCTGGTCTTAACTTGGAAGACACTTTCCTGGAGAGGAGCCACACGGCTCCAGAGAGGACCGCCTTGCGGATCTACTACAGCCCGCCATCAGCGCGCAGAGTCCAGCTGGCTCGGCTGAGGCAAAACCCCTCTGCAAGCAGGGATTCTCTGAGCACCGTCTCTCCTTGGCACACACCACCCAGTTCCTTCTCAGCCCTTTGTCTCGGGCTGCCTTCTAACCTGAGCGACGACATGAAGGAGATGACGGCCGGCTGGAGGCAGCCATCTTGTGCCAGCTCACTACGGGTGAGGAGAGCCGGGCTAAGTGGAGGGTGTGTGGACGTGGCCTGTTCAGGCACTCAGACCCACACGCAGCCACAGATGGTGAGTGTCGGTCTGCAGACAGACGGGCCACAGGGTGTTGGCTCTGTGAGGAATAACCCGTCTCGGGTGCTGAACTCCTCCTTGGTGTCTGCTCGCAATCATCGAATCTCCACCTCCCTGGAAGGGGTAACAGGGAGGGCAGAGCGGCCCAAACTCAACTCGACCTCCCCTACGTTGTACCGGAGACATTCGGCTTCCTGCTTGTCACCGGTCTCCTCATCCGCTACCTTTAGCAGCTCTCTGTTGTCATCCTCTTCCCCAGCCGTCTCCAGAGAACGTCCGTTATGTAGTCCTTCTAAACAAGGTCACACGGGCATGGTGTGGACACGCCCCACAAACACCAGGGCGGGTGAAGGACATAACAACAACAACACTCTAAACGGTGAGGTCAGCAACTCCAGTCTGAGTAGTAAGCACCCCGGGAAACTCACAGGAACCAGCCGGTGTGGCCTGGTCACGGAGTTCCTGCGCAGGGTGAGTGGTCGAGCGGATAAGTCGGGCCCAGGGACCGGGCAACCGGGGAAGTCTGGTCTGAGAAGTCTGGAGCGCATTCCGAATAGGCCTCCAGCTGTTCCCTTGCAGAGGAATGACAGCATAACAAGAATAGTTAACCAGAGGTTCATGAAGGTAAGAGAAGAGGGAAGTCGTGGACAGAGAGACGAGAAGGGTAATAGTCCAAACCAAGTGGTCAAAGGAGCAGTTAATCGAGAGCACGCCTTGAATACCATCACAGCTGAGGTAAGTGTATGCACAGGCACATATCCAATTTACATACATCTGACTGCATATTTTGTTTCTTGGCTACGTGATTATGTTTGAATCAAATCCCAACACGCTAACGTAATATGTGAAATCTGATCAATTAATACAATTTATTTTGAAGCTGAAATTGTTGCTATATCTCTGATTAATCATACGTCTTACCAGGATGGGAACTATAAATGTAGCTCCAGGAGTACCTTGACGTTCTGCTTCGCTCGTCCTTCACGATCTACTCGGAAACAGTCATCCAACCAGAGCAAGCTGCAACGACACAAATACTCCACAGTCGTCAGTGGGTCTACAGAGCAGCCAGTGAAAGGAGACTAGCTGCAGTTGGACAGCGATCGCCCAACATGACAGATTTTCATAGTGTATCCACAGCGAATGGAATTTCCACTTGAAATGTGATCCTATAAGATGTATGGGAAATATGAAGTCTATTTGAGAATCATGGTGCTTATTGATACAAGTTCAGAACTTATATTTTCATTCTAGAGATATTGGGATGATGTACTGTTTATGGACTGTAAAGTAATATTATGAAATATGTAGTTGTTTTTTGTAAAATTATAAAGTTAACAACTTATTTCAGTTACCTAGGAAAGGCTAAAAACAATTTGTAATTATAATTGAGCATACAAATAAATTATATATTATCTTTGTAGTGAATAATCTCTTGATATAGGCTTTTGAATAAACATATTTTACCCAAAGAATGGGTTTCCTGCATTACTGGAATTTGTTATTTGCTCAATAGGAGCCTAAAACTAAATAAAATAAAAGTCCACACTAAATTCACATCATGTGACTCCTGAAATTAACATAGTGTAATGTTTTGTCGTATCATATTAGACTCGTTTTACATATGCATTTCAATAAGGTAAATCAAATGATTAACACAACCTGACAGGTAGAGCATTGCTCAGGCTGGATCCTACAGTAGGTGTGGCTGGAAGCTGCTGGCTATGGGCAGGGCAAATGAAAGGGTCACCAAATGTATTAAGTTATGAAATCAATTTGCTATTCTATAATTTCAGATTGCATATATTACAGATTGCATATAAATAATGGTTATTTCCTAACTGGAATAATTTGAGGATGACATAATTAAAGTTACACAACATGAACTGAAAATATCAAACCTGATATTCTAAGTGTATTGACGAGGCTCACACCTGTGCTTTAGTCAGAATGATATTTATAGTAGCCTATATCAATACACTAAGCAATAAAATGAAAATGCCTAGGCTATAGCCTGCCCTACATTATAAAGCCAGCCTGCAAGATGTGAGCCCCGTTTTAACGGTGCTGTACCACAGGTTTCCATGCGAGGCGCTACACTTTTAGTAATTACGTTTCCACGTAGCTGCATAATACTCTTAGTACATGTTATATACCGGAAATGTGTTTTCTGTCACTTTTCTGTCCAGGCTAGCACCATGGCTAATAGGTACAACTAAAACTGCTTTAAAAACATAAATATTAACGAGGATTATGAACCGTTGTGTCCCACGGCTATGATAAAAGCATGGAGACTGTTTACATTAGGTTTGAATCTTATGACTTCAAGGGCAATAAGGAGTTCCAGAATGGACTGGTGTCTCTAGAAGATCCCAATATTCTTACCAATGCATCAAAACTCTTGGACATGAAATTATTCTTTTATAACCGGTATGATTCATACGTATTTCATTTTACTTTGTTGCAATAATTTCCACTATTTACCGCCATACAATGAAATGCCATTCTTGTAACTCCTGCTTTTGCAGTGAGCTTACAAGTAGGTCATTTTATCAGTCTTCAATATAATTTTAAACCACGGGATAGACAGCAAACGTATGTGTGTTAAAAAACAAGATTGATTGTTTTACTTATGAGCTCTTTGCTATTACCAGGTTTGTTGAGCCCATAAACTCAACATGGTACAGACAGTGGCACTTTGGTCCTTCACATGGGACATTGGTGGACTCCAGTGTTGCACAGCTAGAACAGCTGGCTCTTTCAGCCTCAGTCTCGTCTGGTGGCAGTCAAAACAACACAGAAAAGGCATCTACAGACACAGGTACACCCCCCCAGCTTTCATTTGAAGAGGTCATTCGTCTAGTCCAGTCAGGCAAAGACGTCCCTGGGGTGACAAAACTGGACATTAAGCCAAACAACCAGCATCCTACTCCCTCTAAAATGGAAAGAATATTAAAACCATGGGAAATACAATGTCTAAATGATATCCATTTAACTCCATGAAGAACTGACATTTCATAATAAATACTATCAATTAAACATGGACAATAACCAGAGAGGGTGTCATTTCCAGATTACAATACAATGTATGGTTTGCTGAAAAGGGACAGGTACCAATGCTGTCCTAGTACTTTAATCAAAAGGTTGTTGGGTTTGCAAGGCTAGCACCTGTAGAAAACAAAATTTACCTCTGTATGCCTGTGCACTACCGAGTAGATATTCAGTTTTGGGTCACTTGGAAATGTCTTTGTTATTGACAGAAAAGCATGTTTTAAATAACATCAAATTGATGGATGGGTGGATGAATGTGAGGCCACTGCACAGCGAACACATGAGTGAATCTATTTCCAGCTACAGTAGCCTAGTAGTCATTTAACAGTCTACATTTCTGGTCAAAAAAAATTCTAAGTGACCCCAAACTTTTGAACTATAGGCATTTAAAACTAACATTATTCTTGCTTTTCTCTTGTAAACTATTTTCATAATTTTCAGTTTAGCCTTTCTAGATTAAAAGGTCTTGAGGCTTTAGCTGGCTCCTAACAGGACCTATCCAAATGTTAGGGTTAGAATTAACTTTGCTGCAGTATGTTTGTGACCACAGTTGACCCCTTGTGGCAGCAAGGTGCCAGCACCAGTTCCAATAAAATTGCCTTCCTACAGCATTGCAAATTAGGAATGTATGTATGCAATACTTCCTGAAGTGGCTTTGAAGAACTAGGCTGCACCCAAATAGTACCAAAAAAATCAAAATAAAAATCACGTTTTCCTAGCCTTTTTTGGGAAAGGTGTAAAGAATAATGCATAAGGATTTAGGAATAGAAAACTGCAGTACCAAAAGGATCTGACTGCACTTACACTAGGCTACATAATTGTGCAAGGTGTCCAATGTTCTGAAGGTGGACTACTAAAAGTGCATCCTCACCCCATGCATTCTTAACACATTTAATGTTTGCTAAACGTGTACAACTCACTTCATTGCAAAGTTGTAATTTTAAAAATTAGGTTTAGCAATCACAAATAAAATGTCACATTGAGAATGAGTGCACGCTTTTTTGCCACTCATAGGATTTTTAGACATCGTGGATCACATTTTAGATTTAAATCACAGAATATGCATGGTCACAGGAATATTGGGTTTCAGCAGAAAGGGTGTGGTGGATCAAAGCCTTCTCTTTAGTGCATATATTAATCCTCTAGAGCTTTCATGTTCTGCTTGTACCAGTTTTGATTTTTAAATGGCTTAAACGATCTCTTTAGGACATCAGAGTTCCACCCAGAAGACAAAACTGCACAAGTCCTCTGGTTATATGAAAGATACCAGAATGATCAAATATTACTTTTATTACATGCATTTTATGAAATTGCGATCTTAAAGTTGACATAAGCAATTCATTAGACAAAATAGAATCTCAGTCATTTAACAGACCAAGATAATGCTCATCTGTATCTAAAACAATTTATGTAACAGCTGAAAACAAACCAAGTGGATTTTAAAATAGCTTAGTTTTATTTACCAAAGTTCAAGAGGTCAGTGAAGAAAAAATAAATTAAAAAAATTAATTGGCTCATTCTAAATATGAAGCCCAAATACAGCATTATCCAAAATTGCACAGTGATTGAATCTAGAACAGGGAATAAGTGCACGTTTACAGGAGCGTGCTTGACTGTAGGAATCGTTACAGATAATTCCGTTATGATCAGAATTCTTCTGGCTCCTCCTGTTCATTTTCAGGAACAACAAACCCATCCTTAAGGGAGAGAATATTCCACATTACTACGACGTGCCAAGTAATACTGGCAACATGTGCTCTGTGTCTGTTCCCCTGAGAGTTACTTACATCTGTGGCATACAGTATGTCCAAGATTTTCTGCAGTGTTGGGTCTCCCTCTTCACCAACTTCCTTGTCTTGGCAGAGAAGCTCTATGTTCCTCAGTTTTCCAAAGTAAAAATCCCTCTCTTTTTCTATGTCAGCTACTGATGTTCGTAGTGTGCTGATCTAAGGATGGGGTTAAACATTTAAAGTACTGCCCTGATAAACAGAAGTCCCCACTCCCCATGGACTATTCAGTTTGAGGTTGAGACAGCCCTGTCCCAAGCCTCACCTCCTCAGCAAGCTGTCCCTTCTCATCCTCTGTGCCCATCCCAGGCCTTCGTGTTGCATTTCTCACAGTCTTGGCTGGACTTGCTGCCTGCGTAACTTTTAATGGGGCTGGGCATGGGAGATGTCATAACAATAATAGAACTATTACTGCGCTACACAACCCCCCCCCGTGAATACAACTCAAAACAAGCAACAGCAACTGCTGTGTCTCCTTATCTTTTGTTAGAAGATATACCTTATTATTGTGACACATACAGTAGTCTAGTTTGTCCTACAACAGGCCAACTATCAAAGTGTCCTGACAACCAATTAAAACGCTTTACAGACTTTAGCAGCTGGTTTGTTCACACATTGGATGAGCTTTTCTGTATCAAAACAAGTGTCCAAGTAAAATAGGCTACACAAAATGTATGTAAATTTGTGGAGATTTATGCTCACCAGAGGGGACCTTCTTGGGTTTAGTTTGAGCTAAAGGTGCTGGGGTTTGTGTTGGTGTGTCTTGTCCCTGGCGAGCAGCTACTGGATCATAATCTTTCTGGTCATAATTTGCATCAAAGAGTTTCTTAAACCATTGCACAAACTCAAAGTTGTCCTGAAATTTTCCCTTAGTCAATTTGTCCACAGGGATGATCTGAGAATAAAAGCAAGTTTGTATTTCATATATTTAAAACAGAGACAGTACTTGGAAAAATAATACTCTACTCACTTTGTCAACACCAGCCTTTTTGAAACTAGTCTGTAAAAGTTTAAAATTGTGTAAGAATTCATGCTCTAGTTTGGCAGAAAACTTAACCCTTTTCAAGGGTAGACATCCTGGGAAAAGCATGTCCATGAACTGGCAATAAGCTGCTCCTGTATGGACAGAAAGAGAAAATCTCTCCACAATCAGCAGTTTGTACAAAACATTAATGCAGCTTGCCTAATGTTACACCAAGATAGTGAATATTATAGTTTAGCAGCTCATGAAGGCTCAGACAGTCATCACACCTGAACATAACTGCTCAATCTTAGAGTAGTTCATCTGTAAAGACTGGTTGATCCATGAAAGCATATCGTGTCGACTGAAGTTTTCGCTGGTCATTGATGTGGAGTAAACGTTCACGGCCATCCTGGACAAGTAATGAAAAATGGCCACAAGAGGAACAATAAACAAAAATTGAGTCAAGGCAGTTTTTAGGCCTGTAACAATAGCTTCCTTAATAATCGTATTAAACGAACGTCAGGCGCTGACCTACTAAACCCTACATTCGATTACTTTAACGGCAAGTTTGCTTCGTCGCCCAAATTCCCATTGCTTTAACAGTACGGTACCGTACCGGTAGCTAACATTATTAGCAGAAATCGGTTTTTTTCTCTCTCAACACAAGCCTCATTGATGGATACCAGTCTCGACTTACAACTGACAAAATGCCGAACTACCATAATGAAATATATGTTGGTGCCAATATAAGGTTTTAAAGCGACATTTTCTCAAAGTTGTGAATTCCAATGTTCTAATACACTAACACACTAAGTAGGCCTATGGTACCCACTTCTTGCTCGGTGTAATTGCCAATTCCAAAAAAAGTCTCTTCGAGGTCGTCCGTAATTTGTCCCGCACACCAGGCAGAACGCTATTATAATGGTCTGTATTTGCAAACTATCACCATTTGCAGGTTCTTGCGTCGACTCATCCAAATAAGCAGTGCAGGACCATGACCGATTGACTCCGTATTGGAGTGCGCTCGATTTTTTATATAGGCCAGGCAGCACGTGCTCGATACAAATACTAGCGAGTGGTTAAGACTCCGTCCACATAAAATGTCAAACATGCATAAAACAAATCTACCATTAAAATGCAATATAGTCACGTGAGCTTGTGCCATCTAGCGTTTCTGTATATAACTGCACCCATCTCTTATAATTACAGTATACTAGTTTATTTATGAATCACTATTTGAACATGCACAAACACATGCAACTGAGCCTTGAATGTCCTCTTTAAGAACACATTAAGACAAGGGGAACGTAATTTCACAAAAGAAAGATATGTTTAAAAACAGTTTTTAGCACCATAAAGAAATAGCACCCATAGCAATTGAATGCATCAAACATTTTCAGCTGTTACATAGACACACATCTAAATTAATTCATGGCTGTTTATAAACAGTGGCACACATAATAATTGAAGGAATAGGGTTGATGTGGAATATAGCGTAGCTGGTGGTGTTCGACTGTTCAGATATTTCACACTGAAATATACATTATGCTGTCAACAAATTTGCATGATAGTCCAAAGGATAATAACCTAAAAAAGTGCTACAATTACTAGTTTGGTCTTAAACTAGAATATGTAAGATAATGATTTTAATATACACCATAACATTACTACAGATCATATTTATCACTGAATAAAGTAGATTGCCACCTATGCTTTTCCCACATGTTCATAAACAACACGTTTCAAAACTGAATGCACATTATGAGATAAAATGTTTATGAGTGAGAGCGGCAGGAAAAAAATTAAACAATTCTGTCAGTAATCTTGCACACTCCTGCCTTGAAAAATAAAACCAAGTCATATACAGTACAGTATAACTGAGCACCAAGCCATGTGATATATAAATGCTATAGTTTAAACAACCACACTAAATATTTAGTTCACCTTAGTTCACCTTAACTTACAACAGTATAAGCACCACAAACATGCAAACAAATGCAGGGGTTTCACAGCACCATGGTGAAGCCAGTTTATATCACCAACACCAAAATGTTCACATAAAATATTGCAAGGCTAGGCTGAAGGATAAACACATTAAATACATTTACATTAACATTTAACTAAGTAAGGCTTTGCATGTGAGGCTTCTGTGTCATTGTTGTAGAGGTAGCCACCATTTGTGAAGAAGCTGGTCAATTCATGGTTAGGCCTTGTCTACTGTCTATTTAAAATGTTCGAGTTGGCTGTTTTTACTACAATTGATTGTAGTAAAAAGCAGTAACAGCAATGTTTGTCTGAGCAGAAACAACATGTCTGGAGCACCAAGGAATATTTTGTTTAAAAAAAGAGACTAAACTTTGCCAAAATCAGTTCTTAATTGTAAATTCTTGATCAGTTGTTTAAACATGACTGCAATATTATTCTTAACTAACAAAATATGGATCTCAAAATATCCTTTGCTAAAATATAATTAATTAAAAAACAAAAACAAATCAAGTTTACATCTAAAGAGTCAATACACTTATCAGTTTTGAATCATAAAATAAAACACAGATGTGGATCAAATGTGCCCTTGCAAATTTAAAACCCATAAAATGAGGTGAGGTAGATACCTGTAGTATGAACAGTTAATGTCGGATCACAGCACCACCAATACAACGGAGGCTTCCTCCACCATGAAGAAAAAGTGTCTGTGCTTTGTGAAAGTTGTTCTCATGACGAACAATACAATTTCATATAGTGTAAAATAACGATAAAAAAACATTGGTCGTGACAGGCAGCGTAGTTTGAAGGTGAGGACTGTATTCCCCCCCCCCGCACCCCCTACTGTTCCCACACACTCCAGTCGGAGCATTAGGATTCACATTCAAAATAGTCCTTCAGTGGGGCAAAAAGGTGACGGATGACTGGCACACTCCAGGAGCGGCCCAAGACCCTCTGCCTTTGGGCTCGACCCATGTTGTTCACATCCGTGTAGTGCTTGGGAAAGCCAAATATTCTGTACAAATCACATAGCTAATATTAGAAAGGAGATCAAATAAGAATTCAATTTATTCAAAATGGCGACAAATGTAACAGAGACCACATAACAGCCTCAATCAAATTGAATGTACCTAAAGCATTTGAAGTATCATAAGAATCACTAGTTTAGACCATCTATAGCTGTCTATAACTGATTCTCAATAAAACTGTAAACATTGTATATACATCAAATATGATCTCAAGGCTAAACTTTGCTTACTGTTCCATTTCTGTGCACCACAAGTAATCCTCCTTGCCATTCATAGTGACTGGCAGCGGACCTGTCTTCCCTTGTCTAATGGAGTTAGACTTTGTTGTGATGGTACGGACCTTTTCAAACTATAGGAGGGGAGGATAAACAATAGTTATTATATTGATTTACAATATACATATTTATGTATTACTTAATTACATTACATTCATCTGTTCTTGAAAATGTGGGTGGCTGTATGGGATGGAGTAGAGCAGTGTTTCTCAACCCTGGTCCTGGAGTATCCACTGCCCTGCATGTTTAAGGTGTCTCCCTGCTCCAACACCACTGATTTAAACGAATGGCTTGTTAGAAGCCTGATAACGACCCATTCATTTGATTCAGGTGTGTTGGAACAGGGAGACATCTAAAACATGCAGGGCATGGGGGCCCCAGGACCAGGGTTGGGAAACACTAGTTGCGTTTACATGGACCCTAATATTTTGATTGGAATCGGGTTAAAAGCCAGATAGAAAACCATGATCGGAAGAGAAACGGCCAACTCGATCGAAATTTCATTCTGGAGAGTTCAGAGATGTAGTTCCCTGACCCGATTGAAAGAAGAATTCCACCGTGTAAATGGTTAAACCTGATTACTTCATCATGGTTGCATTCTAATGCGCAGCCCCGTTTTACGTTTTGTGTGATGCTGGTAAACTATTCTGCACAGCCATTGTACAATGGACAGAAAACTGAATTTTTGGATTACCTAAATTTAGTAAAATAATCTGATTACTTTCCATTACTTTTAGATTACTTCACGCTCAGTCATTGTTATTTGAAATGCCACCTCAAGCAATTTACTGTATTTACATGCCAAATCTTTCTATTTTTGTGACCATTTATGTTCAGGGGATCAGATTAAAATAGGACTTTATTTTATTTATTGACGTTAATGAAAGAGAACAGCAGATAGTTTTTTGCATTTTTCTTCTGCAAAGTTCCCTTTTAAATTTGAAAGTAGTCCTAGAAGTAATCATTTTATTTTTATGAAATACCTGTAATCTGATTCCATTGTTTTAGCTGGTAACTGCAGTGGATTACTGTTAAAGTGTTAGTTTTTTGTTATCAGTTACTTCCCAACCCTGACAATGGATGTATTGTAAGAACGGTACTAAATCTGGACAAATCAACTGCAACGAATGCAAATAAGTGAATGGGAGTTAGTAAGGTGACTTCATCTGGAGCTGTACATTTCTCTACCAGTTACACAAACTCACTCTCCGACGTACCTACAGCTAGAAGATTTTACCGGATTTTGCTGGTTTTACCATTTGCTAGCGGGACACGTTACATTATGAGCTAGATAATGTGTTCATGTTTAACATCCATTCCGATGAGTTGCGACGGTGCATGTAAACACCAGACCCGATTAGGCGACTTCCCATGTAAACAGATAACCCGAAACCGTCAATCGGAAAGATTCCATTCGGAAAGACAACAAAGTGTAGCAGAGAATGGTGTTAGCCTAGGAGCTCTGTACGTGTTGCAGTAGAAAGCATTTCAGCACTTCCTTGGGTGGGCCACTCCCATTTTAAGTTTTAAACGAAAACAGAGATTTTGTAATGATGCTATCTTCCACAAGGGCAAATCTTGAAATGAGTTGAGCAGTGTGTGTAAAATCACCTTTGCAACACGTCCAGCCTCCAAGCAATCCTGAAGTTGCACTTTCTCGTCTAGACCTGTAGCAAGAGGTCTAAAAGATAGACAGGCGGAATGTAAGAAAAAACAGACTGCAGAAAATGTAAATTTCATGTTCTTGTAAGTACCTGTTCATTCCAGGAAGGTTTCCCCAAAAGTAGCGAGCTCTGTTAGCAGGACTAACTTTTACTGCATCAATAAGAGTAGGGTTACACTGTAAAAAGAGGAAAAGACCCGTAATGAACATAAAAACCATTTATTGTCTGCCAACACATTAACAAAAGCACCTTTACTAGTTATCATAAATAAATCACCTCAAGAAATCTGCAGATATCCCGTTTGTCATGGGCACTCATGAAAACCACATTCTCAAACAACCAGAAGAAAGGACGGTCGTCATCGTCTTTTGGCCTCATCATGGTCAACATGCGGTAGAACTCAAAAAATAGTCTTCCAGTGCCCTCTGTATAAATAGGAAAGGAGAGCGAAAGAGTCATTAGGTAATACTGTACATGATTGAGAAAGGCACCGAATTATACTTTGGGAATCCAAACATTCCTTACCAAACAATCCTTTACGAAGAGGATTGACCATAGACAGGTCATTACATGGACTCCCTCCAATCAGAAGGTCAAAGGGACCCCATTCAGCCAGCTACAACAAAGTAATTTAGTCATAGTTGCTTTGGCAGATTTTGGATCCTCCAGTAGCAGTAAGAATAACTCATATAATCATAAATAAAGCCTAAAAGTTTGGTTGGACATAACAACCCTTAAATAGTTTAAGCAGATTCCCTCTTAAATACACTTAATAAAAAACTGCTTTACAAAGTAGCTCATACTTACGTGTTTTCTTGTGATTGTGCGTACATCATTGACATATTCAATATTTCCATCATGTTTGACCATGCCCACAGCAATTGAATCCTCACAGATCTCTGAAGCAATATAGCGCTCTATCTTGAAGCCTAGGTCTTTGAGTACGAGGTATCCTGTCAATGAATGTTAGACATTTTACACCTGTTAAACTGGAAAAACATTCAGATGCAATTTTCAGATAAACCTTTCAGGGAATATCAAGTCAAGAGATTTGTGGATGAGGCTAAATTAATTTATATACCAATTTCCAAACTAGATCATGGATGTACACTTTCAAGAGTTTCACTTTTACAGTGCCATCAGGAGACCAATGTGCATAAAATTGAATAGTGACTTATTTGCAATGTCAGATCCAGATCACATGAGAACATTTCAAACTTGGAGATTAACATATGGACACAAAGATACAGACAGAAATATCTCTCTGTGTGCTTGATGCTTACTACGCTTACTACTATAGTTTATTTGATGGGAAATACCAACCTGTAGCTATGCCATCAAAGAGCGACAGTACCCTGAGTGGTCTACGTTGATTGGCAGGGATTGAAGGGTACACTCTGTGAGGCTCCTTTGGTAAACAAAAATACCACATATCAGTAAAGTCAGACATCTCTTGTCAATCCTTTACTTGCAAGCATAAATAGCATAATCTTAAAAAATATAAACTAGGTACTCTCGCTGTTGTGTTACTGTACGTTCACACCGGCCAGCTGCGAGAGTGTTGAAGTGGCTACGTGTAGTCAGTGTCGTTGAAGCGAGTTTTGGGCGGCGTAGGCATAAAGAGAAGCTCAAGCCAAGTTAACTTTATGGTAATGAACTATGACGCGTATCGGCAGTGCTCCACCCAGGAGAATTCTAGAGAACAAAACCATAACAATGGTTCCCACCAAACATTAGTACCCAAGCGAAAAGAAAATTGATTATTGCTGTGGCGGGTTTCCCCATTCCTGTGTCCCTGTTGGCAGTACAGAGATACAGTGCATAGTTTAATATATTTTATATAATATAGTGCGTAATATTTTATTTAAAAATCGGAGGGAATTATATGCTTTGGTGCCATAACATGCTTTATTTTGCGCAATTATTTTGCGCAACGTAATTAAATCTGCAACTAGAACAGTGTGTGGATTTTTATTTTTAGCAGCACATCATACCAAGAGCTCACACAGATTTTGCTTAGCTGGAGAAAATAATGATGCATGTCATTATATGTATGGTAGCACATACAGCTATATGCCAATTTAGATGTTTATTATAGCCTATTTAAATAAAGTTAGCAAGATGTTCGAATGAACGTTGTCGCCTATTTCATATACGTCAGAGCGTCCATGAATCTTTGTCTGTGGCCAGGCAGCCAGAGGGAATTTCAGCGCTCTCAACAATGGCCGTTGTGAATGCAGTTATTATGCAGCTGCAAATTCTTTTATATTGTCACTCACAAATTCCATTGCACTGTTGTTGACAAAAAACTCTTGGACCTTTACACTCCAGTCAGTTCTTAACTTTAGATTTCCAGCACATTGGGAGGGGAGGCACATGTAACAGCTCCAAGGATCAATGTCCTTCATTTTTTCAAAAGTATCTGCACCCACCAGGATGTTGAGACAGTCCTTGCAAAAACACCTGGTCATGTCCAAAAAGATGTATATATAAATTAATTATTTTAAATGACCAAGTTACTAATTTAAAAACAGCAACAACAATTAGTGAGGATCTGTGATCAATTGTCAGCCTTTCGACTGTTTTGTTGCTTACCTGCAGCAGCTAGCATTGTCACAAAGAATTACTTCTAAACCTCCACAGCACACAGTGCAATATGACTGGTATCCATCTTCATCATACCGATACAGAGTCTCCGTGAAGTTTTCCTTAAAACAATCAACAATACAGACTTACAGTATTTATGCCAGCGATGTAAACTACATATTACATAATTGGACAAAGACTAATGTGGGTCAAATTAGACATGGACAACTAGTGGAAAGCTAAATTACCTTGCACTTCAGACAAAGACTCCCTTCAAAGAGTGGATGGTACACTTCAATTTCAGTTGATCCACAAGATAAACAGAAATCTGAAATAAAAGATTCCCGCAGTATGCTTACCTCAGATGAATGTACACATCTACCACGTACATTAAATACGCTGTTCGTATTCTCAACCAATACATACCTTCAATTTTTTTGCTTTTCTCAGCAATGGCTTGAATCATTAATTCTGTTGGGAAAAATTATAATTTTAAACTGAAAGAATGAAATGAGTGTGAACTGCAGTCTCCAACTAGAAAGATATAAGAAGGCAACATACCTCTGCTGTAGGTGACTGCGGCAATATGTGCTTTAACCTTTTGAACATATTTCCTTTTTGGTGGTGGCTGGTAGTCTGACAGGTCAGATTCTTGCAAATCAGTCTTCACAGCAGTGGTCTGACCACCACCTGGTGGACAGAAGGAATATTGCATGAGACATTTCAGCCCTGTCTCACTGTTAATATGGGTGTGTTTCTATATAAGTGCCATCCACTTAACACTCTGGCATGCGCTCCTTGAGTTTCATAAACCTTTTCTAATGCAGAAGGGAAATTACTCAGGACACAATTCGAGGAGCACGGCTTTAAGCTAGCAGCCTGCAATATGGTTATGAAGATGAATAGTTGTCAACAAAGGAACACATACTGTGAGGAGGCAGAAATCCATTCTGTCCTGTAGGCAAGAATCCTGTAAATGCCCATTCTAGCATCATTTCTGACTCCTTCGCTTTATTTCCTTCTGCCATTGAGAAGTCCTTTCCACAGCGTTCAGCCGCTAGCTGCAAATGACAGGGTGTTGCCAACATATAGGACTCACCAATTGGTGATTCTGGTGATATTATGTTGATATACACATGTTGTAAGTATGTTCAGATGTTTTATCATCCTTTGGTGGACATGCTGTTCACATAAAGGTATCTTTGTTTTCCTTTATTCAATTCTAAATAAATAAATGTTTTCCATCCTGATCTTGCAAGCTAGTTTGACTTTGCCGCAAATATGTCTGGAAGCCCACAATTCAAAAGTGTTTGTCATAAAGGCAATGCTAATACATTTTAATCAAAATTCCTTACATACGATTGGATTTCCTACCTTTTTCTCACCCAATCAGAATGTTTAAAATCAGGTAGAGCGCCGGTGGAAACTGGAACCTATGACATACACTGTTGTCATCTTGGGATAAACTTCAACTGGCCACTGATTGGCCCTATTGTTCTCTTTATGGTCGACAAATGTTGTTTTTTATTAAGGATGTCCAGACATACTTGCAGATAAATTATATTTGAGCTTGTGAGATCAAGACAATCTCATAAGGCTAGCGAAGAGGCTAGAGGGCCATAATTTAAGCATTGTTAAAAATCTGGCGGCATTCCAAAACTCTTTGGAGAAGATTCTCAAATGCCATCTCAGAGTTATCTCTGACAATTATTAAAAATTATAACATTGTTAATGGTAATATCAAATTTATAATGTCACGACACCACGACTGCCATAAGAAATTCCCTCAGGATGTTAAAGCCACTATTATGGAAGCCAATATTGGTGCTTGTTACCATGCCAGTGTTTTCCACTGTAGTAGTGTGGCTCAACACAAAGTGGTATGATGTAATAATTATGCAATAATAATGAAATGAATAAAATGTGCCGATATAATATCTAATTATATAACTATCTAATCTAACTACATGAAAAAACAAGTAGAACATTTTATGAAGATAACTTCTTATTGATTCCGAAGAAGACATTTGCTGGTGGAACATGGTTTATCGCTTACCTCAATGATCTGATAGATGGCTTCTTTGTAAATGGGGAAGCTGGCATAGGAATTCTTACAGAAGTACTGAGAAAAGGCACCAAATGGCAAAAGCCCTTCTGTATGAATCTGTCAAACAAGACACAGAGATGTAAACATTTACTTAATTGAATCTCTCAGGCACATTGAAGAGATGTCTGGGATTGATGATATAGCTCTGCGATTCTAACCTCAGAGAACATGCCGTCTCCAAACCACTCCACCCTGCGCATACCCGGCGGTGCCAACTTAGACTTCCAGGGTAAGACCATACCAGGCCACAGTGAGAACCCTTTCAACTTTCCCCACACCAGCTCACCAGCCAAGAAGCCCTTGCTGTCCTGTAGAAATGTAAACCAAAACAAGCATTATTAAATGATTCACTGAGCAACAGCTCGGTAAAGCTGTCTTTCTTTTTGCTGCATACGTTTCCAAGTGTATATGTCAAATGCACATTACAAAGCAGCAGCCATCAATGCTTGACTCTGTAGACAGAGGACAATCAGCACTATATAAGATGGAGAAAAAACTCTACAATGGGTGAATAAAATAAAATAAAAAAAAGGTAAAAGAAATGGTGTCATCTGCTAATAAATGTAGTCGTAAAAGTAGACACAAACACTGGGCAACATAATAAAAAAGTAAATGTATATAATACACAAAAGTATACTGTATGTATACTTGTATATATTATTCTACATACAGTATACAAAAACAAGTGTGGAAAAATAAAAAATAAAAAACAAATATTTAAATAATCATGTGAACTTAATGTTCTTTTTTTTCTTTTTCTTTACAAAAAGCTAATTATGACCCAGCACCACGAGAACGGCCAAGATAAAGGATCCTAGATATAGTAAGCTATGTTAATATCATCACAAGTTTTTATTGATAGTTTGTGAAATTGAATAGCTGACCACATTACCTTGTAGGCAGAGGAACGTCGTGCTAAACGGGGGCTTTGTGCGGTCTTACTGGATGGTGAATCTTCTTTTCCCTGAAAGTCATCCATATTTCCATTAAACAGAAACAAACAGCAGATTATTGAGGGAATGTATACGTATAGTTTTTGAAGGACATGTAAGATATCTACGAAGATTACTTGATGGGTTACCACAAAGCACATTTTTGTATCTAAAAAATGTATTTTCCTTTATTGATCAAATCCCAATGATAATGTGTAATAAAGCAGTTGTTAGCATAAAGGAGAGAAGGTGCACTGTAAACCATCAATGTTCATTTATTGATAGATATTTATTTTGCAAATGTTTGGTAGTCAACTGATATAAACATGTTCCAAAAAATGTCATTAATTAGACATCATATAATTTCATTATTTTTGGTCCGGTAACTGGTGCAATGCCTTGGAAGACATGGTTGGCAAACAGGAAATGTAGGAAAGGATTAGATTAGTTGACTATATGTTCAGATAGAGCTAGATTCATGCAGTAAAATAACCATGTAACCATGTTGTTTTCTGCTCTGTAGAAAAACCACACATGACCCCATGTGAACACCTCAATCACACATGTAAAATGCATGTGGTTTTTCTGTACTGATTTCATTTCAGCGGGCTCCTAAGAAGCCCAGTCTTGTTGTGGTAGTATACTTGGGTGCACCTACCGACTCATTTGGGGGCTCCATACTCGTGTGGTTGTCCTTAGCAACACCTATAGTCTTGTCCCTGGTCCCTGCCCCAGCCTGAAACAGTGTGCGGGCCTGTGGCTTCTGGCGCAAGCTGCTCTCCCGGCCAAAACCTCCCCTATAGGTCCCCTGAGAGACAATACACTCTCATTACACACACGCGCACACTCGTGTGCAAGTGAGCACCCCAGAATACTGCCACGGTTCTCCTGACTTATTCTGACTTGCTCCTTGATGTTATACAAATTTGAACTTGCCTACATGCGCGCACACACACACCATCATGTGTGGGCCCATTATGGCCCTTGCAGAAGTAATGTAGCAAGAACAAAGTAAGGTAAAGGCAGGGTGTTAGTAGAGTTAATTTGCAAATACAAAATCAACAATTAGAAATACTAAAATGTCCAACCTAGAATTTGGCACCCAAAATAAATGCATTCAAAAAACATGTATAGTTTTCCACTCAGTCTGCAATATACTGTATACTATAATGTACACAACATTGTAAATAGGTTTAATGTAAAGAATATAAGAATATAAAAAAACAGCCTCATGTAAAAGCAGGCAGTTCCAAATTTTATATTTTAGGCAATAACAGTTTGAAAAATGATTCCCCCCCATTCATAAGTTACCTATTAATAAAAGAAAACAATATAACAAAATATATTACCTTTTTTTTCAGACGGAATTCATCATCTACCACTATGCTGTCACTAACATTATTTGGGCCTTTGAAAAATACACAGAAAAGGAAAGTGAAAATGAAGTTAATATAGTATTTTCCAAAATTGACAGCAATACACAGATAATACACATTATATCACATGTGACTGTTTAAAGATACACTCCTGGATAGCGTTATAGTGCCCCCAGAATCCCACATTTTTGTCCCAGGCAATGTAGGGCAATGTTATACTTTCAAAACAAAAGAAAAACCTTTGTTGCTTTCAACCACCAGGCCAATGCTGAACATAAATCGAGGAGTGTACCTTTAACCTGTTTAAAATGAAAAAGAAGAACCTCCACCAATATAGTAAAGAAAGGTACTGCATGTTATTACCCTATGAAAATCAATAATTTATTTATATAAGTTGTTTGTTTAATAGTAATATTTATAGTAGTAGCTATTTTATTTATTTTATTACTATCATGTAACAGAGAGTAACACCTTTTAAAACGCTGCATATATTATTGTATAAACTGATCATTTTCAAATATTACCCCAACAGACTTAAATTATCTTTCTTACTGATTATTTTTGTCAGGCGTACTGCACATGGCTTTATTGTCCCATTAAGACAATTCACCTCTGTAAAAACAAAGCAAAACAAAAGAAAAAAGGAAAAAACAAAGCTTTCATTAATGAAGAATTGTGAAACACCTCAGGACAATACAAATATCAATTATTATAATTGATTAT